>CAUYLG010045366.1:0-54609 GCA_963573385.1 Cacajao melanocephalus | reverse complement strand
TTTCTTGGAGACTTCGTTCATTCCTTTTTACCCTTTTTTCTCTAATCTTGCCTTCTCGTTTTATTTCATTGAGTTCATCTTCGACCACTGATATACTTTCTTCTGCTTGGTCAATTCGGCTGTTGAAACTTGTGCATGCTTTGTGAAGTTCTCGTGTTGTTTTTTTCAGCTCCATCAATTCATTTATATTCCTAAGTTGTCCATTCTCGTTAGCATTTCGTTAAATCTTCTTTCAAGGTTCTTAGTTTCTTTGCATTGGGTTAGTACATATTCTTTTAGCTCACAGAAGTTTCTTATTATCCACCTTCTGAAGCCTGATTCTGTCATTTCATCACACTCATTCTCCGTCAGGCCTTGTTCTCTTGCTGACGAGGAGCTGCGCTCCCCTGTAGGAGGAGAGGCATTCTGATTTCAGGTGTTCTCAGCCTTTTTGCACTGGTTTCTTCCCATTTTTGTGGATTTATCCACCTGTCGTCTTTGTAATTGCCGACTTTCAGATTGGGTCTGAGTGATCGTCCAGCTTGTTGGTGATGAGGTTTTTTCTGTTTCTTAGTTTTCCTTCGGCGGACACCCCTTTCCCACTGAGCTTGGCTTTCCCGGGTTCAGCTGTGCTTACTGTGAAACTCTCAGTCCTCAGCGCTTCCAATTGCTGTTCTCCTTGGGACGGGACCAGCCGAGCCCAACTCAAAGGGCCCCCAGCCGCATATACGCTGCACCAGGAAGTGCTGCACTGCACCGGGGCACCGGCAAAACAGCTGCGCGGCCAAAAGAGTCGTGCTGGC
The DNA here is from genome assembly GCA_963573385.1 of Cacajao melanocephalus. Classification (NCBI taxonomy): domain Eukaryota; kingdom Metazoa; phylum Chordata; class Mammalia; order Primates; family Pitheciidae; genus Cacajao; species Cacajao melanocephalus. The sequence goes on along the minus strand of CAUYLG010045366.1, from coordinate 53,827 downwards.
GATCCGTGTGGCTCCTCCGCTGGGAATCTCCCAGTTTGTGTTCCACAGAAATTCATCTGAAATTGCGGCATCCACTGGCTCTCTGCACTTTCACTGGGAGCTACAATCCTGAACTGTTGTTAATCGTCCATGTTGGATCTCTCCGCCCGGTGATGAAGTTTTCTCTGTTTCTTAGTTTTCCTTTGGCAGACGCCCCTTCCCCGCAGGGCTGGACTTTCCCGGTTCATCTGTGCTTACTGTGAAACTCTCAGTCCTCAGCGCTTCCAATTGCTGTTCTCCTTGTGGGGATGGGACCAGCCGAGCCAGACTCAAAAGGCACCCCGTCCCATATACTCCGTGCCGAGCAGCGCCGTGCCGGGGCGCCGGCAAAATAGCCGCACCGGCCAAAAAAGTCGCGCTGGCGACTCGTGTGGCTCCTCCACCGGGAATCTCCCAGTCTATGGGCAACAAAAATTCGTCTGAAAGTGCGGCGTCCACTCGCTCTCCGTGCTTTCACTGGGAGCTGCAATCCTGAGCTGTTGTTAATCGGCCATCTTGGATCTCCAAAATGTTACTCTTAACATGAAGTAGTATATTGATAATTCTCTGATTTTCTCTGGATAGTTGCTTTATTACCTATCGGATCTGATCTCAATTCTGTATATTGTAAGTTCATAAATCTTTTTTTCAACAAATCTTTACCAAAGTTCAGGGATGATACAAAGGAAGCATAACCTAGTAATTTAGAAATACTATTGGATATGGCTATTCTCAGATCCCTTGAAGTGAGTCTCTTTTTATAGCCCTAGAATGCCTCCCTGTCCAGCGCAGGTTATAAGGTCACCCACTTTTTCTAGTGCAAATTTCCTAAAACACAACTTCTCTCCACAGCATCCAAGCCCAGTTAATCTGATTTTTTAAATCTTTTCCTTAAGTAATTATAAAATTAGAACTACTTAAAATGCATTAAAACCTTAATGTTCTTTAAATCTCTTACTAGGAACCAAGGTTGCATTCTGTAAGAAGAAGCTTTTCTCAGCCTTCATTTGTAAGTTTGAAACCTTGATATTCTCAAAGCCCACACTTTCATCCTAGAAAAGATTTTAGAGCAGAGGATTCAATTCTTACTCCACCTTCCTCTACTGATTCTGTTAAGTAGAATCTTGGATGACAACTATTTTGTCCAATAATAAAAAACAACTAGCCCCATATGTGATCTGGTAACAAATTTGAGGGTTTGGATGTGCTTAAGATTAAATGTTTTTGCTTTTTTAAGAGAATTAAAGAAATCTTAGTAAGCAGAACATTGGAGGTGCGGGATAAAATAAATGTTTCCTTTATTTATTCACACACTTAAGTAACACAGACTTATAATCTTTAACAAATAGAACAAAGGTTATACCTATAAGACAACACAATCTTGAGTTTGAAAAATTTAGTCATTATCTGGCTACTTTGTCAACATGGTACTCTTATATACAACCACATAAAAACATCTTTGGTGTTTAGATTTTTCAGTTTTATTCCAGCTGTTTCATATTTGTAGACATAGCCATGGCATGTACAGAATATATGCAGCAACAAGCCATTTGTATAATACAGTATAGTTAAAAAAAAAAAAAAAACACTATCTTGCTAGGGAGATATGTCAAGTAGATTCTAGTTTCCACATTATTTTGATTTTACTGTATTTAACTTTATATATATTTTACATGTATTAAATGTTTTGATGAAACATTTCAGACTCTTAAGTTTATATTGAAATGTTGGCAAACATTAATATATATATATAATATAATCTGTATATATGTAATATCCAAAAAGCTGTCATATTTTTATTTTATACCAATTACAATGGCCAAAGTTGACACTATTCTTAAATTTACTTAATGATTATCTGGATTATCTCCATATCTATTTTTGGCCCTCTTTTGCCATCCATATGTGAAGTATAAGGATCCTTACAGCATCTTAACAAGTATAAGCATTCACTGCATATATCATGTCAGATTCAATACATTTTCTTCTTATAACACAGTGACACTATTGATATTCCTTTTTATCTTTCATTCAGGTCTTAGTTTATGAGGTTTCCAGGCTTTTAAGACATTAACCTTAACTGAATAAAATTTACTTATTTCACCTTTTAAATACAAAGAAACTATGATTGCCTGCTCTTACAGAATTAGAGAAGCTCTTTACAATTAAAAAATGCCACTCTAACTAGAACACTTTAAAATTAAATAACTGCCACACTAACTTTTCTTTAAATGTTGTCTGTTTAATATATATCCCAACTTTCTTCTATAAAAACATTATATTCCTTTTAAAGAAGATTAGATTATTGAAACAATAAAAATAAGTAACATGGATAAGCAGTATTTACATTGACTACATGGAAATTTATTCTGGACTTTAATAAAATTCGATTGCACAATACTAGGAAATATTAGGATTTTACTATTTTAATTTCACATCCATTCTAAGATCTAAAGTTGATTTACACTTCTGTTGGGCAAAAGTAAGAATTATATATTTTTAAATCTCATAATATTAGGAAGCTAACCAAATAACAACTTTAGGTAATTTTAATTTACCTTGTCTCATAAAAGATAATGAACTAATGTTTCTGATCTCAAATATTTAGATTAAGGAATAAAATGTAATGGAATAGTTATATTAAAGAATATGTTGCCACACCCTAAGGCCACTCCATTTATTTATTTATTTTCTGCAGTTATTTTTAAAGTAACATGCTGTGTAGAACAAGCCTATAGAGTGTTACTATAGCCCTAGTCAAAATAGCATGAAACAATCTATTTCATTCAGCTTGTCTGGTGTTTTTAGCATACATGTTAATCCTATATTTATTATTTAGGCTTCTTCAGTGTACTTCCAAAACATCTGTAAATTTTAAGAGTCTGAGAGTCATTGTATATTGCTTCAAAAACTAATTCATTTTAGGCAATTGGCTCTTTACCAAAATGTATTGATGTGCTTCCACATTACTTTCATTCAGTTCTGCAAAGATTATATATTACTTTATTTCTTGCTTCAAACTATAAAGTACAGAAGAACAGAGGTGGTAGGAAAATGTATTAATGTATTTCCCAAAAAGAACTTATTCTGCTTAAATTGTGATATTTGGCTCTTATTTTATAATGTAACATATCCATGATAGCAAAAATAGCTTTAATAACTATAAAAGATCAATGTTTTAACTTTATCAACATCATGTTTATAAGTCACGGTATAAAAATGAACAAAGATACGGAGACAAAACTTTCATCTTTAACCTCATATAGTTGTGAAACAACCAATGATAGTATATAAATGTTTCATTAATATAAAAAGTATTGCCTAAAAAGCATATATTTTTTCTTTTGATGTTTTGGAGAAAACATCTAAAGGCTGATAATTTTAAAGTATTCATTAACAATTTGAGATGATTTTAATACAATGTGTTTCTTGCTAATCATACTCAGGATCTTTGCTTTTAATATGTCTAAATTTGATACCAAAGTAAAGAAAGCTACATAATATTCACTTATATATTTGTAGCAACACATAAAAGAAATTTCCTAAAATCCTTATTAGTATCTGAATTATATACAAAATGTTTTAAAAGATACTAATATGTGTAAATATTTCCTGCCCAATATAGGTACCCAAATACTGACTTAAGTTAATCTGTTAGTATTATTCAGGCTATTTCCAATTGTCTGTGATAATAGCTTTCAATTAAAGTAACACATTTAACATCCTAATGTTGTCTATTTCCTTATGTCTAAGAAAAAAAGAAAAATAAATGCAACAATGAACCTACGTTTTCCAAATAGATTTTCATGCTTATGCCCTAGCTGTTTAGAGAATTCGTTTAAAACTCTTGAGCTCAGACTCACCTACCTACCTTCATGAATATTTAAACATCTACCTCAACAAACTTACCAAAGATGGGTTTTGATATCTTCGTTTAACTTGGCTAGTCCCCTTCTCTCTATTCTGTGTTAAACAATAAGATTTCACTATTTTTCCTCTGTTTTTCTGCCTGATATCATAGTGATTTCAACTTTTACACTCAGCTACACAGTTATACATTTATTTTGGTTTTATGCCCCAGCGCAGACAGCTCCACTTTTAGCTCGTCTCCATGGATTATGTAAAAAGAAGAAAGTGCTTCATATTCTCCTTAAGCTAAAACACTAATTTTAGGGCATCAGTTACATCCAAAAGTGTTTTATTTAAAATTTGTTATGAATTAACTACCTTCTAGAGGCTGATTTTTATGTAGATACCATTTAAATAAGAAAAAACTTACTACTTTGAGGACTGTAATTATTTTTTGTAGTAGGTCAAACAATATCACAAGGGAATGTTAAAAATATTTCCTTTACAGCCAAGCCAAAAATACTTTTTTCAACTCTTAAAATATCACAAAAATTCAGTCATCAGCTTTCATGCAATTAGCCATATATATTTTCAAAAATTTGCTTATGTTAGTACTTATAATTTTCTTCTATGAACCAACAGGATTCTTACACATTTTAACTTGATTTAAAATTCCAGTAATTACTTATAAAATTAAACAGAACTCTGTACTAAGTTTTGCTTTTTATATAAAATATGTTTCTGTAAAATAAATTTTATGGAAATTTAAATATAAAAAATTAATGCAGGAACTTCAATTTACCAAGATTGAAGACTCTTTATGAAAGCCTTTATAAATTCCTTAAGTGACTTTTAAAGGTAATCAAAAATATGCTATATAGGACATTTTGTATGACGTATCAACCCGATTCTGTCAAAAAGTCGTAACCTACCATACCAAAAAAAAAAACTGAAAAAGCACCCATCATGCTTTCCTATGTATTGCTTGCATTTAGACAGAATCCTGAAGAAATTATTTAAATATAGAATAAAAATATAGGTCTCCTTGGCCTTCCCAGTTAGCAAGAACTTCAATGCCTTTTGATATTTTTTAAAATGCATTTTAGATGATAGCTAAGAGACCTATGTAAAAATAAGATTCATCATAGTTCTTCAAAGATACATCATGTCCAACAAAACAGCTACACTTCAGAAAAAAAATGTAAAATATAGCATTGTGTATTCATTATGCAATTCATAGTAAAGTCTCTTAATTTGGAAGTATAAAAGCTTGTCTCAACTGTGATATGAGGTGTGTAATTTACCATTATCCAGTCTGTGGCATTTTAGCTAACAAGGTGGTATTTGCTTTGGTAATAACTACAGTCAAAGGTATTTAATCTGGTTTCTGCAGGCTTGTTAGGAAAGATATAAGAATACAGTAAGAAATGTTTGGTAAATTCATAGAACTTAAATTGTTAATAAGTGGATAAGTCTTATTAAGTTCATTTGCATTAAAACTGTATGTATGAAAAAGTTTCAATGTTTGCAGCCTCTAATAAAATTCTCTGGCTTTATTACTATAATAGTTCATTCAAATAAAACTTTTGAATATTGATGTTTTCATGTTTAGAGATGAACACGTATTTAAACAGTTAGTAAAATATCATTTAAAATACTTAGATTCATGAATTTATGACTACATACTTTCACTTAGAATCACATACTATTTGATTCTAGAAATTGGAACATCGTTCTAAAAATAAGAAACAAGGAAATAAGGACAAACAAAAATAGGGACTATATAGTTATTTAAAATTTTAACAATTTGCACCAGCACACATAAGCGGGTTTAGGATATATAAGAAACTACTCAAAACAAAAGTGAAATATACCATATTTCACAAAAAAGGTAAGTACATTTTTCTGAATTTCTCTTTTGGCACTCATCATTTTCATAATCTAGCTGTCAAGAAACAGATTCCTAATCTTGAAACACTAACTGATATATTTCAGTTCAAGGTTCTTATTTGGACTTTTCATCTTCAGATCTTTAAATCTGATCATACTACTTCCTCTTCCCCACAACACTTAAAACAATGCCCTCAGTATATACGCATTGACTGCCTGTGGTGTTGGTACTAAAGGTGGTGCTAAGGCTTTGGCATTAACACAAGATTGAGTCCTAGGCTCTCATGTTTTACAAGTTGTATAACCCTAGCCAAGTTGCCTAATTTCTTTGTACCTCAGTTTCTTATTATCCTTATTCCTAGTGTTCCATTATTGGAACACCAAGCATGTGGGAGTTATTTTATATCCTGCTGCTCAAGGTCATCACCAAGGTCTGATTGCAAGAATTCAAAAAATTGCAACCTCAGGCATAAATGGGTTAAACACAGGAAGAATACCTCAAGGGGCTGACAGCAAAAATAAATGAGAGACCACAAATAAGGAATACAGAACTGTTGGTTCTCTCCCCTCAACTTCATTTTTTACTGAACTAACAGAAAATTTGGCAAAATTATGGCCATGTGATTCCCCCCTTTTAATAACCCACTGAGAAGACTCACTGAACAGGTATACTTGGCTGACAGTTATATTCAAAAAGCAAGCTGTTATTTTCACAAAGGTATAGATGGAAAAAGACAGTTTTAGAGTCACAAAACCTTGACTGCCATAATTTTTTTTCTTACACTTAGTGGTGATGATACACTTAGCAGTAAGCATTAAAGACTGAAATGCTAATGTCTAGTATGAGTTGCTATACTTTTACTGACATGAGTTTTGTTTTTGTTTTGTTTTGTTTTGTTGCAGACTTGAACATTTCTTGTAATTTTCAATCTTAGCTTTTTACGCTTTGAGGCGATGTGGTTAGATCATACAAGTTTATAATTGCAACTTTATGCATTATTCCCTTCATATTAAATTTCACTTTTTTAGTAATGGTTTCCCCCCAGTATAGATTATATAATATTAATATTGCTATACCCGCTTTCTTTTGGATAATATATGCCTAGTGTGTCTTCATATGTCTTATTTTCTTCTATGTTTAAGTATATCCCTTTTAACTACATATATTATAACCAGCTCTTTAAATTTAATTTTGAGCAGTTTGTCTTTTGAGAAGACTCATATGAAGTTTTATTTTATTACAATTACTGCCTTGTTTGTATTTATTTCTGCCATTTTATTGTGGGTTTTCTATTTACAATATTTTCCCTTTTTCTTTGCCTCTTTTTTTTTCTTCCCGTCTTCTATTGGATTGCTCCTTCCTGGCTTCTGTTGGATTGTTTTTTTTCACCTCTCTTCATCTGGCTTGAAAGAAATACATTCTAATTGTATTCTTTTGTGATTAACCTACGATGTATACCATGTTTATTAACTTTATATTTTTAATATCTATAGCTTTTTAACCAATAGAAGGTTCTAGACTGGTTTCAAAGGAAGCCAAACTACTGAAGCTGTTTTATTTAATGTGGTCCAAAAATATTTTAATCAGGAAAAAATGTGTAATTGGTCATATTTTTGTGGAATGTATTAAGAGAATAGTATGATGACACCAACCTATAGCAATCATTATCTAGTTTTCGAAGCTTCATCATCACATTAAATCCCATAAACAATTGATTCTCAACTAATGAGGGGTACATGCACAAGGAAGGCATTAATAGTAGTAGCACAGAGGTGTTAGTACCATTTCTCCCACATCATACTCTAAGAAAGGTGGCATCCTCCATTTCCATAGTTACTCCTTGTCTGTCCCTTCAGCTTACCCAGTGAGTCTTTCAGGCCCTCTGCAGATGCTTTGTCCAGAAATGACTCAAGGGAAAGGCTCCTGTCCCTTTGTAGCTATAATTTTCTTCCTGCAGATGGCACACTTGGTTTCCTGAAATATCTTGACATCTCACACCATCCTGTTCTTAGGTGAGAAACGGTGGACTTTAAAATCCATGGTGAGTAAACTGTGCCATTACCTAAGGGGGTGAAATTCAGTTCAAGGCCAAGGATGAAACATATGTGCTATGCCTTGCTTACCTTGGTGAACATCCAGGTATGGCTGAACCTCCCAACTGGTACTCATCAGAAGAGGCATGGTAGAGGATGTATTATTTCTAGTTGTTGGGGCAATAGGAAGATCTTCTTGGTGTGTAGTTCCTCCCAGTTCCCTTCCCTCATCATGAAAAGTATGTAGAAACTAGTATGATACAATCCTAAACAAAATATTTAAATAGGGCCAACTGTTTCCTGCTAGGTAGTTCCTTTAATTCAGAGGATCTATTCTGGGTAACCCAAAATTACCTACTAAAGAGAAGAAGTTAATTTCAACTCTAAATTAGTTAGTCCCTTCCCCTCTGCTCAAAGTAGATATTGGTGACATAGGAAGGAAGCCTAACCTGGGCTTCTCCTATCCTCTGTCTCCAGAAAGAATAAGATAGTCTTCTTAAAAGGCTGAAGTTCCCATTAACCTTAATTAACTTGATTGTTACTGTTATTAACCTCCAAATTTGGTGTGTTCCTCTTGATAAGAGTTAACCAATCCTCTCCAAACTTCCTGCAAGAGGAAGGGACAGGGTGAGTTTTGTAGTGCTGAAATTACATATATTATCTTAGTTTTACAAAAGACTCAAGGGCTTTCCTCTAGAATCTGTGCTCTTGGTTACCTCTGTATCCTAGCTCCTCCCAAGCTCTCTGAACTAAACCATTGCTGCAAAAATAGACAAATGGCTGTCAATATGTCTATACCCTTTTAGGTCTACACCCTTTTAGGTCCACTCACTTTCTGGCAAAAGACAAGGCAAGGACCCACCAGCACCAGGCCTCACTAATATAAAGAGTTGTTCTATTATCCAGTAGAACTATGGATCATAGGGTATTGCCTCTAGGAGGCAATTACAGATTATCATACATCAGCTTTATGGACCAATAAGATACTCAGCCAGGAGACCTAGCCTCCCCATAACTCAAGGTTACACTAATGCTAGCCAATATCACCGCTACATACTTGGTAGAGGTGCGGCAGTCAGAGATCAAGAAAACCAATCCTACCATAATGCCCCAAAGAGGAACCTGTCGAATGCTTGGGACTATCACTTGGTAGTACTTCATGATGATGTCATCTTCATTGAGGGCTCATAACCTGACCAACTACTGATTTCACTTTAGTTTTGAAACTTCCCAGAGCTAAAGAGCTAAGTCCCAGTCACAGGTACAGCCTTGTGGAGTGGGGAGTAGGGGAAAGGGGGAAGACCTGTGTCCCAGTGCCCATGTTCCAGCCTAGGCCTGTCTTAAGTACTGTGGCATCAACTTCATACTCAATTTACAAAGTCCACAGATTCTTAAGAGAAATAGTGAGGTCTACATGCAGAATAAACTGAGGTTTCAATGAAATCAGAGATTATGTCTATTTCTTGCTCCTTCCCATAGCCACAGGTCTTCTGACTTCTGAGGTATCTAATCTATGAGTTCACTTGTGAAACAACCCTCCGATATACAATGGTGCCACTTAAAATATGCATTTCCCACTTCTCACATGACTTCACAGAGAGGATTATAGTCTACTGAGTAAGTTGACATCTTTTTATTACTCTCCTAATGTAACACCACAAATACCTGATCTAGGCAGTGCTCTATGACCTCCTGCAATACGGCTTCCAGGAACATACCAAAATGAATATTTGAGAACTTTAAGGGTAGTATTTAGAAGACAGTTACTTTCTGGCGAAGGGATCCAGAAAAAAAAGTATAACGTATTAACCACATAAAGTATTAACAGTGCTGGAGTAGAGGATTCTACAAGTGTATTATCTTCTACCACAAGTGGCTAGGATGCCTCCTCTTGGAAGTACATACCCTCCAGTTTTCACCTGTTCTCCATTTGCTATTCTTAAACTAGTGGATCAACTCAAACACATCACTGAGTACCCAAAGAATATTTGCTATGTCTATTGTGCCTCCTACAGAGAATCCAACTGGTTCATCTTCAATATCACCACAAAAGTCAGATCCAACTTACCACACATTCTTCCATTAAAAATATCCTGTCTTTGTAATAATTATGCCCTGTCCTATCTGGTTCCCCTATGTTCTTGTGCCTTCTAGTACCACAAATATCCACATAGCCAGCTACAGGCCTGTACAACTGACAGACTGCACTAAAAGAACTCCATTGATACCCTCCAGCAAGCAAAGGTCCATTGCATTGACCAGCACTAGGCTATAAGACAGATCATTCAAGTGGAAGACACTATCTCCATGCATGGTAGGAACTGTAACACTGCTATAAGGGCACTTCAACGGCAGAGGTTATCATCTCACTGGTTTTCAAATATGTTTTTCTTCATCCATTTAAATAATCTTTTGCCACTCTCTGCTCTATCCCTCTGTAGGAGATATTATACTTCATCCTATGCCCCAGTAGTCTGTGCTAATAACCCCAGCAGTTCACTTGAATATGTCATGTGGAAAGCCCAGACTTATGAACAGGGAGGGTCTGAAGGAACATTTGTGGAAAGAGTCCTTCCACCTTTAGAATGCCTTCAAGCATTCTCTTCTAAGCAATGTTTCAGCAACCAAAAATTCCTCATTTTGCTGATTAATAAACAGAAACTAGAACTGAATGATGGTACCTAAAATAAATCTAGGGAAACTACCAGTACAACAGTTTAATTCACTGTGAGCCCTCTCTACTTGCCCATACTTAGAATTTATATTCCAAGGCAAGTTCTCATTTTGAACTTTGGCCCAGCTGTCCAATCACCTATGAGACATAACTCTGGCTTACTATGTTGTAGTTACTATATAAATTGCTAACATCTTCTCTGTGATGTTCTCTTATGGAGCCTTAGAGAGATCCCTAAATCCAGTATGAGATTCCTGGAGCACTGGTCAGTTCCTCCTTTCACCATCACCTTCAACAAATGCAACAGAACAGATCTGAATAAGGTACTTACAAACTTTTAAACTTTAATAACTTAAGTTAAAAGAGCAAAAGAAATAATCAGTTAAAATTACTTGATAATAAGTATATTAACATTTATAATAACTATTACACAAATTCTATATTGTATTATAGATCCTGATTGACCAAAAGAAATCATGAGGTAAATTATGTATACGGATAACAAAAATAAGACTATAAGAAATATAAAGAAAATATTGCCCTTTTGAACTATTTACAAATTTTTAAATCATACACGTAACCTAATATTATTAAAGTTTAAAATTTTTAACATACTAAGTGCCTCAAGAGAGTTTTATAATTTATCATATAAACAACCTGACACATTTACTTATTCACTTATTAAACATTTAACAGAGTAAATGTCATTTTTCAGTAGTCTGAAAAGGAACGAAGATTCTGATAAGTTTTGGGGGTGTTCTGCTTTACATTAAAACAGTAGTGGTTGCAAACCTATCCCTCATTTTAAGAAAAGCAATAAAAATGTAAAGATCTGCAAAATTAAAAAGCAGAAAACTAATTTATTCTAAATATTCTGAAACTGCAATCTTTAGTAATTAATGTGTGAGACTAGAGCCATCTACCGGTTGAAGTACGATGTTACAAAACCCAACTGTTGGACAATTAACAAAGCAGGGAGCCCTAGTTGCAGGAACTTAAATGGGGATGCACAAGGGCAAAAATCATCTGGTCTAGGACACTGGTTCATACTCTCTTTTTAATCAGGAAATCCAATATGTGTAACAAAACAGGGTCCCCCTGTAAAAACCCCTGTAAGGGACCTCCAACCCCAACCCTCAGTGAAAAGGAGTCACTGCACTAATTAGCCTGAGAAGCAAAGGCCAGGCCAATGAAAAGCCACAAGAGGTAGTTTGGGCAAATAACTGTGGTTTGGAAGGAGGCACAAAGAAGGAACAGCATTAGCAACACTGTCTCTTACCCATTTTTCCCCTCAAGGCATCTTAGACACAGTGCACAAAGGACAATGGTCAACAGTCACAGAGAAATGAAGAACAAGAATAGGCACCTGAAAGGCTACAAACCTCTTTTCACAGGGACAGTTTATGTGCTCATTTGATTCCACACTAGAAAATACTAGTATAACTTTCCTGAAAATGAAAAATCAAAAAAATAACATTTTGACCACAAACCAATGAGAACTGAGTTTCTAGGTCCTGTGGGCTTTCACCACCCAAGTCCTGGACTGGTCTAGTTTTGGAAACAAAACCCCAGTTTCAGGCCCCAGCCTCCTCCCTTCAAAGGGGCATGGATGTCCATAGAATCGAGGCAAGAAATAGAGCTCTCCAAGACTCCTCTCTGAGGCAGAGACCCCCAGCCTGGACAGCAGCTTGTCAGCTAGGCTTGGGGTGACAGGCTGCAGCAAGGTCCCAAAGACTCGCAAACATTCCAAGGCCACATGAAGCACAGTACCCAGCCAGGGTGCATCCACTGGGCTCTCCCAGTTCAGCTTCCATGGTGCATGCCTTTGGACAAAACCATTAGTTTGCCTGACACAGCTGGAAACGGCCTCTAGAGCCTTATATATCTGAAAGTTATCATAGTGGTCTGCTACCTGCTTTGGCAAAGTGGCCACTGCGCTCACCAGAGCATAATCCTCTGCCTGAGCACGAATTGATGGCCCCACCAACCCTGGCTCACTGGGGAAGCAGGTAGTGCAGAAGGTCGGGTAGGTCTCAGAAGGATTTATTCTTTTGGCAGTGCATCGGTTCAAGAGACCTCCCAAGGCATCTGCAAGCTCAGAGTTCAGCAACTTGACCACCTTTTCATCATAGTAGTCACAGTCCCAGTTGGGGACGCCCTGCCGAAGGAGAAAGTAGCGGAAGCCATCCACAGTATAGCGGTTAAGGCAAGTCCTAGGATCCACCACGTTGCCCAAACTTTTGGACATCTTTTGGCCACAGACTGTCCAGTGGGAATGGACATAGATGCGCTGTGGTGGGCTCATGCCAGCCCCTAAGAGGAAGGCAGGCCAATAGATGGCATGGAATTTGAGGATATCCTTACCTATGATATGAGAGGTGGCCGGCCACCAAGATTTGAACTCAGCATTTGGGTAGCCAATTACAGTGAGGTAGTTGACCAGGGCATCTAGCCATACATAGATGGTCTGCGAGTCATCCCCGGGCACCGGAATGCCCCAGTGCAAGTGGCTACTTCTGCGAGACACGGATAGGTCGGGCAGCTCCTCGTCCAACCACTGTAGAACTACGTGATGGAATGGTTCTGGGGTGATAACCTGAGGGTTGCCCCGCAGCCACCGCTGGAGTGGCTCCCGAAACTGGGAAAGCCTGAAAATGTAGTTTTCTTCCTTGGTCCAGGAGACTGGATGCCCACTCTCGAGAGACACAGGAAACGAATCCCCCGATGGGCCCGGCTGCCAGGTGACCTTGGCTTCAGGCAGGAAGCACTCGTCGGAGGCGCAATACCAACCTTCATAGAGGCCCTTATAGAGCAGACCCCGGGACTTAAGCACCCCCCAGAATTGCTGCACAGCCACCTGGTGCCGGGCCTCCGTGGTGCGGATGAAATCCGTGCAGGAGACACTGGCCTCCTGGAAAAGCTGCTGGAACTGCTCAGAGACTCGGTCGCACAGCTCGGTCGGGGCCAGGCCCGCACTAGCTGCTGCCTGCTGAATCTTCAGCCCGTGCTCGTCGGTACCAGTGGAGAATCGCGTGGCAGCCGTGTTGGGACTTCGGAGGCGACGGTGACGGCAAAGGGCGTCCGCCAGGAGTGCCGAGTACAGGTGCCCGATGTGCGGCGCCGCGTTCACATAGAAAATGGGTGTAGTGAAGTAGGCGCGCGCATCACTAGCATCATCGCGGGCACTGAGAGAGCCCGAACCGTAGTAGCGTGGGCCGAAGTCCTCCAGGAGAGAGAGCCTACTAGCCCCCGTGCGTCCTAGCAGCCGGAAGACAGATGTTCGCAGCATGGTGCAGACCGGCCCGAAGCGGAGAAGGCGGCGTTCTGACAGCACGTGTGACATACGCATGCGCAGCCGGGTGGTGCCGCAGCTTCCGGCCGGAAAGCCAATGAAATGCGGCCCCGAGAGCCGGCCCGCCCCGCTCCGCCCGCGCCTGCGCCCTCCGCGGGCCAAAAGCCGCAGCGCCTGAGACGCCCTGAGGGCGGCGGCTGACCAGAAAAATGCCTTCTAGCTCCCTGGTTTAGGAGAGGTTATGAAAGAAGACGAACCTCTTTGCCTTTGTATAGCATACTGTGTTTCCTGGTTGGATTGCAATGTTTTTTTTTTGAGACGGATTCTCGCTCTGTCGCCAGGCTGGATTGCAGTGGCGTGATCTCGGCTCACTGCGATCTCCGCCTCTCGATTCAAGCGATTCCCCTGCCTCAGCCTACCGAGTAGCTGGAACTACAAGCGCGCACCACCACACCCGGCTAATTTTGTGTACTTTAGTAGAGACGGGGTTTCACTATGTTGGTCAGGATGGTCTCAATCTTCTGACCTCGTAATCTGCCGTCCTCAGCCTCCCAAAGTGCTGGGATTACAGGCGTGCCCGGCCTGGATTGCAATTTTATATTTATGATCTGTTTCCCCCTCTAGGCTGAGCTGCTTGTGGCCAAGAGTTTTACATTCAGGCGTTTGTCTAAAACCGGTCCGCTGTCATACTGCAGGACAGAGTATGGCTCTGCACATGCCCCAGTCAATACCTAAAACGTCATCTAAATTTTGTCTCAGAGCCTAAATCAATCTGAAAGGGAAGGAGAGAGAAAAGAAGAAAAATCATTACCTACAGCACTTGAGAGAAGGATAAGAACTGAGAAAGTTAGAGAAGTCTTTTCTCTCAACACTTTTTGTTGAATCAACAAAAGTAGATTTGTGATCTGCCAAGTTCTTACCAAAGCTTATTGAGATCCAGGAAAGTGGAGTGCAATATGCTGTCACAGAGCACGTAAAGAATAATTTTCAAATTTATTTCTCAAAAATAGTTAAATTTTTTTTAATGGTCTTGAAGTTCTAAAACAGTGTTTTTCAAGTTTGCTTTTAGTAATGGAACCCTAGAATATTTTTTAGGGGAGGAAACCTCAGGAGCCCAAAATTGAATTAATGTTAATCCGTAGTTCATAACACACTCTCATCTTTGATCTTTTTTTTTTCATTTAAGTGGCATATACATTTAATAATAAAATAGAATGGAGCAGCTATGAACCTATAACCCAACATAAGAACTAGAAATGGTTTCAGAGTGTGGTCCCCAGAGCAGCAGAACTAGCAGCACCTGGAACTTCCTTCGGTAGGCCCCACCCCTACCTACTGAATCAGAAAACTCTGAGGGTGGGGCCCAGTAATTCAGATTTTAAGGTGATTCTGATGCACATTAAAGTTTGAGAAATACTGAACTAGAAAATTATCAGTGATTTAGATCTGTGTGCTCCTTTTCTCATACTGTCCTCCTCCCAGAGGTAGTCATTGTCCTGAATTTTCTTCTTGCACATTTGTGTTATCACATACATAGTATGTCTAAGTAACCTATTAATTTTGCTTATATTTAAATATTCTAAAAAGGATATAATACTACATGTAGTCTTCAACTTGCCTTTTTATTCAACATTTTATTGCTATATTAATCCATGTTGTTGCATGTAACTGCATTCATATGTTTGTAATACATGTGGTTGCATGTAATTCATTCGTTTTGACTGCTGTATGAATGAACACATAAGGTAACTTGGATCTGATTTCCTTGGTGATATGATGAAAGGTGGACCAATGTAATTCTTTATAAGAGATACAAGGAGTAACTTCGGATACTAAGTTGATGTGCTCTATTTTATCCAGCAGTTTAAGGATGACCTACAGCCATCTGGTCTTCAACACAGTTGACAAAAACAAGCAATGACAAAAGATTCCCTATTCAGTAAATGGTGCTGGGATAAGTAGCTAGCCATATATGGAAGATTAAACTGGACCCCTTTCTTATAGCATACACAAAAATCAACTCAAAATGTATTAAAGACTAAAATGTGAAACCTAAAACTAAAAACCTTGGAAAGTAACCTAGGAAATACCATTCTGGGCATAGGATCTGGCAAAAATTTCATCGTGAGAATGCCAAAAGCAATTGCAACAAAAACAAAAATTGACAAATGGGACCTAATTAAACTAGAGAGTTTCTGCACAGCAAAATAAACTATCAACAAAGTAAGCAGACAACCTACAGAATGGGAGAAAATATTTCAAACTATGAATTTGACAAAGTTCTAATGGAATTAACAAATCAATAAGCAAAAAACAACCTCATTAAAAAGGCAAAGGACATAGACACTTCTCAAAAGGAGATATACATGTGGCCAACAAGCATATTTTAAAAATGCTCAACATCACTCATCATTACAGAAATGCAAATCAAAACCACATTGAGATACCATCTCACACCAGACAGAATGAGTATTATTAAAAAGTCAAAAAACAACAGATGCTGGCAAGGTTGCAGAGAAAAGGAACACATATACACTGCTGGAGGGAATGTAAATTCGTTCAGCCATTATAGAAAGCAGTTTGGTGATTTCTCAAAGAACACAAAGCAATCCTGTTATTGAGTATATATCCAAAGGAATATCAATCATTCTGCTATAAAGACACAGCACTCCCATGTTTATTGCAGCACTGTTCACAATAGCAAAGATGTGGAATTTTCCCTAAATGCCCATCAACAGTAGACTGGATAAAGAAAATGTGTTACATAGCCACCATGGAATACTATGCAACCATAAAAAAGAACAAGATCATGTCCTTTACAGCAATATGGATGGAGCTGGATGCCATTATCCTAAGTAAACCAACACAGGAACAGAAAACCAAATATCACATGTTCTCACAAGTGGAAGCAAAACGTTGAGTAAATATGGACACAAGGAAGGAAACAGCAGACACTGGGACCTACCTGTGGGTGGAGGGAGAGAGAGGAGAGTGAGGATTGAAAAACCACCTGTCGCATACCATGCTTTTTACCTGGGTGTAGAAATAATCTGTACACCAAACTGCCGTGACACACAATTTATCTATATAACAAACAGACGCATGTAGCCCTGAATCTAATGCAAATTTAAAAACAAATGGCAAGTGAAAGATAGGTAAAACTTAAAACTAGAAGGTATATACAGCATCCTCCAGAACTGGGAGATAAATTGAGGTGAAGTGTCTGAGAAATCAGGTTGTCCAGTAATTCCTACTATCTTTTTTCCTTTTGCATTGAAGAAGTGCTTCAACGTACAAGTGTGCTATTTTTTCTCCCATTTAAGAAAAAATTCTCAACCTCTGCTACTGCACCATTTCTTTCCTTCCCTTTAGAGCAGAACTCCTTAAAAGAAATGGCTGTTGATACTCACTTAAGTGATTCAAGTTTTGGCTTTTAGGAACAATACTGTAATTAACACTGTTGTATATTCTCCTGGTATCTATATGCTAAAGTTTCTCTTGGATACATACATGGGAATTAAATTGCTGGATCATACAGAACATGAGTGTTCCATTTTTCAAAATAATCCCAAGTTATTTCCCAATGGTTAAACAAATTTACACTCTATTCAGCAATATACCCTTGAATAGATCTCTCCAATACTTGGTATTGTCTGTCTCAATTTTTGTTAGGCAAATAGGGGTAAAGTATTATCTCACTAGTGTTTATTTATAACAGCAGTGTTCACAATAGACAAAAGGCAGAAACAGCTCAAATGTCCATCCTCTGATGAATGAATAAACAAATGTGATATATCTATACAATGGAATATTACTCAGCAATGAAAAATAATAAAGTGGGAGAGGGAAGATGGTGGTTAGGAGACAGGGCTGATGTGCAGCTCCCACTTAAATGGACAGAACAGTGTGTGGAGATTCACACCATGAACTTTTGCTCCAGCAACCACCGCAGGAGCATATCAGGAAAACCAAAACAAATCACAGATCCTTTAAAATAAGTGGCAGGCCACTGCAAATTCTACAAGACAGGTGAAAAACTCTGGTGCTGCCTCAAAAGCACCACCTCCTGGCTGGAGGCCAGCCAACATAGGACATGACTGCAACTCATGACTGAACAACCCTGATGCAAGGAAGGAGAAAACAACAGCTAATTCCACTGCCCGCAACATCCTGGCTAACCAGTGGTTCTGAATCTGTCCACATGACAACTTCACTGCTGGCATAAACAGCATTTGAGAAAGCAGGCACACTAAACATATCTACAATGAAGGACTCTCACAGAGTCTGTGTCACTCCCCTACCATCTCCACCAAAACATGTGCTGGTATCCACATCTGGGAGACCTAAAAACTAATTGCATCACAGGACTCTTCTCAGATATTCTCCAGCACCAGCCCAGAGCCTAGTAGCCCTGCTAGATGGCTAGACCCAGAAGAATAATAACAATCACTGCAGTCCGGCTTGCCAGAGCCCCATCTTTAGGGGAAGGGGGAGTGCACCACATCAAGGGATCACCCCATGGGACAAAAGAATCTGAACAGCAGCCCTTGAGTTTCAGATTGTTCCATTGAAATAATCTACCCAAATGAGCAGGAATCAGAAAAGTAATTCTGATATTATGACAAAACAAGTTTCTATAACACCCCCAAAAGACTACACTAGCTCCCAGCAATGGATCCAAACCAACAGGAAATCTCAGAATGGCCAGATTAAAAATTCAGAAGGGTGATTATTAAGCTACTCTAAAAGATAACAGAGAAAGAAATTTTAAAAAACAATACAGAGTATGGATGAAAAATGCTCCAGAGAAATAGATATCATAAAGAAAAAACAATAACAACACTTGGAAATGAAAGACACGCTTAGAGAAATACAAAATGCACTGGAAAGTTTCAACAATAGAATCAAACAAGTAGAAGAAGAGCTTCAGAGCTTGGAGACAAGGGTTTCAAATTAACCCAATCAGACAAGGACAAAGAAAAAAGGATTTAAAAAAAAAAAAATGAAGAGGCCTGGTGCAGTGGCTCATGCCTGTTATCCCAGCACTTTGAGAGGCCAAGACAGGCAGATTGCCTGAGGTCAGGAGTTCAAGATCAGTCTGGCCAACATCGTGAAACCCTGTCTCTACTAAAAATACAACAAACCCTGTCTCTACTAAAAACTTAGGCATGGTGGCATGCACCTGCAATCCCAGCTACTCAGGAGGCTGAGGCAGGGGAATTGCTTGAACCAGGGAGATGGAGGTTGCAGTGAGCCAAGATTGCACCACTGGACTCCAGCCTGGGTGACAGAGTGAGACTCCATCTCAAAAAAAATAAATAATCAACAAAGCCTCCAAGAAAGTTGAGATTATGTTGAACAACCAAACTTAAGAATAATTGGTGTTCCTGAGGAAGAAGAGAAATCTAAGTTTGGAAAACATATTTGAAGGAAAAATCAAGGAAAACTTCCCTGGCCTTGCTAGAGATCTAGACATACAAATACAAGAAGCTCTAAGAACTCCTGGGAAATTCATCACAAAAAGATCACCACCCAGGCACATAGTCGTCAGGTTATCTAAAGTCAAGATGAAGGAAAGACTCTTAAGAGCTGTGAAGCAAAAGCATCAGGTAACCTATAAAGGAAAACCAATCAGATTGACAACAGATTTCTTAGCAGAAAACTTACAAACCAGAAGGGACTGGATTTATCTTTAGCCTCCTCAAACAAAATAATTGCCAGCCAAGGATTTTGTATCTAGCAAAACTAAGCTTCATAAATGAAGAGAAAATAAAGTATTTTTCAGACACACAAATGCTGAGAGAATTCAACACTACCAAGCCAGCACTGTGGGTCAAGATGGCCAGAGGGGAACCTATGTTAATTCGATCTAAATAATTATAGCTTGCTTGGCTCAGAGTACAATGAAGTTTATACACTGAACTAAACTATATTATTGGTGCAGTTAATTAGAAATCAAGCGGCAAGAGGAGGCCTAAGGTAAAGACCATCCTAGAGCTCAGTAACACCGGGGAACACCTCGGGGTGGTTGCAGAGCAGGCAGTACTGCTCTGGTCCCACAAATGCCTTCTCAACATGGACACTGCAGAAGTCTTGTAAAGAGGGCTTATGCAAAGATCTCTGAGAAGGGAGGTGACCTCTGCTCAGAAGATCTGGGAGGGTCTTTGCAGATGGGAGCTGGCAAGGAGGAGAAAAACCTTGCAGGGCAGAGATCACAGAACACCTCAGGCTCTGCCTAGGTTCTCGGAATGTGGAGTGATTTTAATTGCTCTATGTCCTCAATGCTAGGGAGATAAAAGCCCCTTGATGCACTGGGTGTGGTCTGACCCGGTGGCTCCTCATCCCAGCCGCACCCTGATAACAATCTGTGATAAACTCAGAGTACTAGTTTAGCATGTTTTAGAAGGATCTCAAGTGCTGTTAAATGCTCAGAGCACTAATTTAGCATGTCTTAAAAGGATTATAAGTGCTCTCCCCTGACATCTTACCTACCCCTTCACCCTCCCCAATGAGATTATGAACACAATAAAAGTGTTTAGAGCCCAGAGCTTGGGGTCAACACTATTCCCATGCTTGCAGTGGTCCCCTGGACCCATGCTGTAAATTCTACTCTTGTATCTCTGTCTTTATTTCCTTTTCTCAATCCCTCATTACTGCCGGTACTAAGCGCACCCACGTTCAGGGTTGGGGATGGTACCCAACAAGCACTACAAGAATTGCTAAAAGGAGTTCTAAATCTTGAAACAAAACCTTTAAATACACCAAAATAGAAACTTCTTAAAGCATAAATCTCACAGGGCCTATAAAACAATAACAATGAAAAAAGGTATTCAGGCAACAACTAGCACTATGAATAAAACAGTACCTCAAATCTCAGTACTAATGTTGAATGTAAATGACCTAAATGCTCCACTTAAAATTTTCAGAATGACAGAATGGATAAAAATCCACCAAACAAGTATCTGCTGTCTTCAAGATACTCACCTAATGCATAAGGACTCACATAAATCTAAAAGAAAGTGGTGGAAAAAGAGATTTCATGCAAATGGAAACCAACAATGAGCAGTAGTTATTCTTATAACAGACAAACAAATTTTAAAGAAACAACAGTTTAAAAAGATAAAGAGGGACACTAAATAAAGATTTAAAAAATAAGTTCAACAGGAAAACACCACAATCCTAAATATATATGCACCTAAAACAAGAGGTCCCAAATTTATAAAACAATTATTACTAGACATAAGAAATGAGATAGATGGCAACACGATAATAGTGGGGAACTTCAGTACTCCACTGACACCACTAGACAGGTCATCAAGACAGAAAATCAACAGAGAAACAGTGGATTTTAGCTATACTCTAGAACAAATGGACTTATCAGATATTTGTAGAACATTCTACTCAACAACTGCAGAATATACATTCTTTTCATCAGCACATGGAATATTCTCCAACATAGACCATATGATAGGTCACAAAACAAATATCAATAAATTTTTAAAAATTGAAATTATATCAAGTACTCTCTCAGACTACAGTGGAATAAAATTGGAAATTAACTCCAAAAGGAACTCTCAAAACTATACAAATACATGGAAATTAAATATGTGCTCCTGAATGATCTTTGAGTCAACAATGAAATCAAGATGGCAATTTTAAAATTTTTGAACTGAATGGTAATACAGACACAACTTATCAAAGCCTCTGGGATACAGTAAAAGTGGTGCTAAGAGAAAAGTTAATAGCATTAAATGCCTACATCAAAAAGTCTGAAAAGCATAAATAATATATGGTCACACTTCAAGAAACAAGAAAAACAAGAACAAACCAAACCCAGATCCAGCAGAAGAAAAGAAATAACAAAGATCAGAGCAGAGCTAAATGAATTTGAAACCAAAAAACAATACAAAAGTTAAATGAAACAAAAAGCTGGTTCTTTGAAAAGATAAACAAAACTGCTAGACCATTAGCAGAGTTAACCAAGAAAAGAAAAATCCAAATAAGCTCAATTAGAAGTGAAACAGAAGATATTTACAACTGATACCACAGAAATACAAAAGATCATTCAAGGCTACTATGAACACCTTTACACACACAAACTAGAAAATCCAGAGGAGGTAGATAAACTCCTGGAAATATATAACCCTCTCAGATTAAACCAGGAAGAAATAGAAACTGAACAAACCAATAACAAGTAGCAAGATTGAAATAGTAATTTTTAAAATTGCCAACAACAAAAAAAGTCCAAGAGCAGATGGATTCACAGCTGAATTATCTCAGGCATTCAAAAAGAATATACCAGTCTTACTGAAATTATTCCAAAAGATAAAGAGGGAATCATTCCCTAAATCATTGTGTGAAGCCAGTATCACCCGAACACCAAAACCAGGAAAGGACATAAAAAATAGAACATTACAGACCAATATCCCTGAAGAACATAGATGCAAAAAATCCTCAGCAAAACACTAGCTAACCAAATCCATTACTAGCTAACCAAATATCAGAAAGATAATCCACCATAATCAACTGGGTTTCATACCAGGGATGCAGAAATGGTTTAACAGGTACAAGTCAATAAATGTGAAACATCACATAAACAGAATTAAAAGCAAACATCATATGATCATCTCAATAGATACATAAAAAGCATTTGACAAAATCCAGCTCACCAAAATCAGCATACCTCAAGGTAATAAAAGCCATCTATGGCAAACCCACAGCCAACATTATACTGAATGGGGAAATGCTGAAAGCATTCCCCCTGAGAACTGGAACAAGACAAGGATGTCCACTTGAACCACTTCTATTCAACATAGTATTTGAAGTCCTAGCCAGAACAATTAGACAAGAGAAAGAAATAAAGGGCATCCGAATTCGTAGTGGAAGCTGTCACTGTTTGCTAATGATATGATCATATACCTGACTGAGAACAGTGGCTCACATTTGTAATCCCAGCACTTTGGGACGCCAAGGCAGGTAGATCACTTGAGGTCAAGAGTTTGAGACTAGCCTGGCCAACATGGTGAAACCTCATCTCTGCTAAAAGTACAAAAATTAGCCAGGCATAA
Organism: Cacajao melanocephalus; assembly: GCA_963573385.1. NCBI lineage: Eukaryota > Metazoa > Chordata > Mammalia > Primates > Pitheciidae > Cacajao > Cacajao melanocephalus. The sequence goes on along the minus strand of CAUYLG010045366.1, from coordinate 31,002 downwards.
TGGTGGGTGACTGTAATCCCAGCTATTTGGGAGGCTAAGCCAGAATAATCTGCTTGAATTCGGGAGGTGGAGATTGCAGTGAGCCAAGATTGCGCCACTGCACTCCAGCCTGGGTGACAGAGTGAGACTCCATCTCAAAAAATAAAAATAAAGGAAAAATAAAAAAGATCATATACTTAGAAAATCCTAAAGACTCATCCAAAAAGCTCCTAAATCCGATAAATGAATTCAGCAAAGATTCAGAATACAAAATTAATGTATGCAAATCAGTAGCACTGCTATGCACCAACAATGACCAAGCTGAGAAATCAAGAACTCAATCAATTTTACAACAGCTGCAAAAAAAAAAAATAAGATAAAATACTTAGGAATATACCTAACCAAGAAGGTGAAAGATCTCTGCAAGGAAAAGTACAAAACACTGCTAAATGAAATCATAGATGGGCCAGGTACAATAGCTCATGCCTGTAATCATAGCACTTTGAGAGGCCAAGGTGGGTGGATCACGAGGTCAGGAGTTCAAGACCAGCCTGGCTAAGATGGTGAAACCCTGTCTCTACTAAAAATACAAAAAAAAAAAAAAATTAGCCAGGCATGGTGGCAGGCACCTGTAATCCCAGCTACTCGGGAGGCTGAGGCAAAAAATTGCTTGAACCCAGCAGGTGGAGGTTGCAGTGAGCCAAGATCGCATCACTGCACTCCAGCCTGGGTGACAGAGTGAGACTCTGTCTCAAAAAAAAAAGAAAAGAAATCATAGATGACACAAACAAATGGAAATACGTCCCATGCTCATGGATGGGTAGAATCGATATTGTGAAAATAAACATACTGCCAAAAGCAATCTACAAATTCAATGCAGTTCCCATCAAAATACCATCATCATTCTTCACAGAACTAGAAAGAACAATCCTAAAATTCGTATGGAACCAAAAAAGAGCCCACATAACCAAAGCAAGACTAAGCAAAAAGAACAAATCTGGTGGCATCACATTACCTCACTTCAAACTATGCTACAAGTTTATAGTTACCAAAACAGCATGGTACTGGTATTAAAAATTGGCAAATAGACCAATAAAACAAAATAGAGAACTCAGAAATAAAGCCAAATATTTACAGGCAGCTGATCTTCAACAAAGCAAACAAAAACATAAAGTGGGGAAAGGACACCCTATTCAACAAATGGTGCTGGGACAACTGACAAGGCACATGTAGAAGAATGAAGCTGGATCCTCATATCTTTCCTTATACAAAAATCAACTTAAGATGGAACAAACAAATCTAAGACCTGAAACCATAAAAATTTTAAAAGATAACTTCGGAAAAACTCTTCTAGACATTGGCTTAGGCAAAGAGGTCATGACTGAGAACCCAAAAGCAAATGCGACAAAAACAAAGATAAATAGATGGGACCTAATTAAACTAAAAAGCTTCTGCACAGCAAAAGAGTCAGTGGAGGAAACAGACAACCCACAGAGTGGGAGAAAATATTCATAAACTGTGCATCCAACAAAGGACTAATATCCAAAATCTACAAGGAACTCAAATCAGCAAGAACAGAAATAAATAATCCCACTAAATGTGGGCAAAGGACACAAATATACAATTTTCAAAAGAAAATATGCAAATGACCAACAAACGTGAAAAAATGCTCAACATCACTAATTATCAGGAAAATGCAAATCAAAAAGAGGAAGAGATACCACTGTACTCCTCTGCAAGAATGACCATAATTTAAAAATAAAAAAATAACAGATGTTGGCAGGGATGTGGTAAACAGGGAACACTTCTGCACTGCTGGTAGGAATATAAACTGTACAACCACTATAGAAAACAGTATGGAGATTCCTTAAGGAACTAAAAGTAGAACTACCATTTGATCCAGCAATCCCACTACGAAAAGAAGTCATTGTATGAAAAACACTTGCACACACTTGTTTATTGCAAAAATATAGAACCAGCCTAAATGCCCATCAGCCAACAAGTGGATAAAGAAAATGGGGTATATGTATACATGGAATACTACTCAGCCATTATTTTATTTGCATTCTCAGCAACCTGAATGGAGCTGGAGACCATTATTCTAAGTGAGACAACTTGGGAATAGAAAACCAAGCATCATATGTTCTCACTTATTAGCGGGAGCTAAGCTATGAGGACACAAAGGCATAAGAATGATATCATGGACTTTGGGGACTCTGGGGGAAAGGTGGGACATGGGTGAGGGATAAAAGACTACACATTGGCACTGGATGCAGTGGCTCATCCCTGTAATCCCAACACTTTGGGAGGCCGAGACAGGTGGATCACTTGAGGCCAGGAGCTCGAGACCATCCTAGCCAACATGGTGAAACCCCGTCTGTAATAAAAATACAAAAATTAGCCGGGTGTGGTGGTGCACGCCTGTAATCCCAGCTACTCAGAAGGCTAAGCCATGAGAATCTCTTGAACCCGGGGCAAGAGTGGAGGTTGCAGTGAGCTGAGATCACTGCACTCCAACCTGGGCGCCTGAGCAAGACTCCATCAAAAAAAATAAAAGACTACATATTGGGTACAGCTCAGTGATGGGTGCACCAAAATCACCACTAAATAAGTTTTTCATGTAAACAAACACCACCTGTTACCGTAAAAGTATTGAAATAAGGTTTTGTTTTTAATTTTTTCGAAAGAAAATAAGAGCAAGAGAATGATGCGCTCTCTCTCTCTCTCTCTCTTTCTCACCTTCTCTCCCTCTTCTTCCTTGAAGCAGGCCATAAAACCTAGCTGACTTTCCACTGAAAGTAGGTCATGAAATCCTCATTTCAGATAAAGGGCTTTTCTTTATACCCAAAGGAAAGAAATGTCCTCTTCTTAAGACACAGAGGCACCAAGAGGAATCTCAACAAATAAGTTTTGCTGAGTTCCCCCAGTTTAAACATTAAATGACACCCTTCTGTCATTTAATCATACTTCTGCAGCCAAACTGTCCTCAAAAATGCACAACTTTCCCTATTTCTTTAACTCTTTATTTCTGCAGGTTCCTTTGTAAAATTTTATATTAAATAATTTGAGTGCTTTTCTCTTATTTAAAAATAATATAGCTGGACACAGTGGCTCACACCTGTAATCCCAGCACTTTAGGAGGCCAAGGTAGGCAGGTTACTTGGGGCCAGGAGTTCGAGACCAGCCTGGCCAACGTTGCGAAACCCCATCTGTACTAAAAACACAAAAACATTAGCTGGACATGGTGGCACCCCCCTGTAGTCCCAGCTACTCAGGAGGCGGAAGCATGAGAATTGCTTGAACCTGGGCGGCAGAGATTCAGCGAGCTGAGATCACTCCACTGCTCTCCAGCCTAGGCCACAGAGATTCAGCCTCAAAATAAAAAAAGAAGAAGAAGAACCCAGACACAATATTATATGAAATATCCAGAACAGGCAAATGTATAGAGACAGGAAGTAGGTAAGTGGTTGCCGGGGGCTGGGGGAAATTGGAATGGAGAGTGAATGCTTACTTGGTAATAGGGTTTCCTCTTGGGATAATGAAAAGTTCTGGAGCTAGATAGTGGTGTTCATTGTACAACATTGTGAATGTACTTAATGCCATTGAATCGTGTATTTTAAAATGCCCAAAGTGGTAAGTTTTATACAGCATTATGTATACTTTGCCACAACTTTTTTAAATGTGACCTTGATATGGTTTGGATTTACATTTCTCCAAATACAATTGAAGTTGAGCATCGCCTCATATATGCATGAATCACATATGTTACTTGCCTGTGACATGCCTGTTTCTATTTGGTGCCTGTTTTTCTATTGGCTTGTCTTTTTCTTTACTAATTTGCAGGAGTTCTTTATATACTTTTTTTTCTCTATGCAATTTTTAAATTTATTTTTTAAATTGGCACAACTGTACATATTTATGGGGTACATAGTCATGTTTCAACACATATAATGTACAGTGATCAGATCAGAGTAGCATACATCATCTCAAACATTTATCATTTATTTGTGTTGAGAACATTCAGTATCCTCTCCTCTAGCTCCTTGAAAAATATATATAATATGTCATTGTTAACTAAAGTAACACTACACTGCTATAGAATACTAGAACTTATTCCACCTATCTAGCTGAAATTTTGTATCTTTTAACAAATCTCTCCTTATCATACCCACTTCCCTCTACCCTTCTTAGCCTCTAGTAACCTCTGATCAGCTATGCTGGTCATAAGATCAGCTATGCTGGATTCTATAAGATCAGCTATGCTGGATTCCATGTATGAGCGAGCTCATACAGTATTTGTCTTTCTGTGTCTCACTTATTTTGCTTAACATAATGTCCTCCAGGTTCTTCTGTGTTGCCATAAATAACAGGATTACATTTTTATGACTGAATAGTATTTCCGTGTGTGTGCATGTGTGTGTGCATGCGTGCACACACACATGCATGCACACATTTTCTTTATCCATTCATCCATTGAAAGACACTTAGGTTGCTTCTATGTCTCGGCTATTGTGAATACTGCTACAATAAACGTGGGGGTGCCAATATTTATTTGACACACTGACATCCTTTCCTCTAGACAAATACCTAGCAATGGGATTGCTGGATACTATTCCTTTATTAGTTGATAATATGCAAGTATCACCTACCAATTTATACCTTGCCTTTTCACATTAAGGAGTCTTAATGAATAGAAGCCTTAATTATAATATAGTAGAATTTATTAAATTTTATTTTATGATTATCATTTTTATCTTAAAAACATTCTTGTACTCTAAATCAGAATATATATCCACATTTTCACATAAAAGTATAAAATTTTTTCTTTTTATCCTAAGCAAAAAAGAACAAAGCTGGAGGCATCATGCTATCTGACTTTAGACTATACTACAAGGCTACAGTAACCAAAACAGCATGGTACTGGTACCAAAACAGATATATAGACCAATGGCACAGAACAGAGACCTCAGAAATAACCCACACATCTACAACCATCTGGTCTTCAACAAACCTGACAAAAACAAGCAATGGGGAGTGGATTCCCTATTTAATAAATGGTGCTGGGGAAACTGGCTAGCCATATGCAGAAAACAGAATCTGAACCCCTTCCTTACATTTACACAAAAATTAACTCAAGATGCTTTAAAGACTTAAATGTAAAACCACAAACCATAAAAACCCTAGAAGAAAACCCAGGCAATACCATTCAGGACATTAGCATGGGCAAAGACTTAATGACTAAAACACCAAAAGCAATGGCAGCAGAAGCCAAAATTGACACATGGGATCTAATTAAACTAAAGAGCTTCTGCACAGCAAAAGACGCTATCATCAGAGTGAACAGGCAACCTCAGAATGGGAGAAAATTTTTGCAATCTACCCATCTGACAAAGGTCTAATATCCAAAATCTATAAGGAATTTAAACAAATGTACCAGAAAAAAAATCATCAAAAAGTGGGCAAAGGATATGAACAGACACTTCTCAAAAGACATTTATGCAGCCAAAAAACATGAAAAAAAGCTCATTATCACTGCTCATTAGAGAAATGCAAATCAAAACCACAATGAGATACTATGTCACACCAGCTAAAATGGTGATTATTAAGAAGTCAGGAAACGGGCCGGGCACAGTGGCTCATGCCTGTAATCCCAGCACTTTGGCAGATCACGAGGTTAGCAGATCGAGACCATCCTGGCTAACATGGTGAAACCCAGTCTATACTAAAAGTAAAAAATTTAGCTGGGCATGGTGGCACACGCATGTAATCCCACTTACTCAGGAGGCTGAGGCAGGAGAATCACTTGAACCCAGGAGGCAGAAGTTTCAGTGGGCCAAGACCACGCCACTGCACTCCAGCCTGCGTGATAGAGCAAGACTCCATCTCAAAAAAAAAAAAAAAAAAAGAATTCAGGAAACAACAGATGCTGGAAAGCCTGTGGAGAAATAGAAATGCTTTTACACTGTTGGTGGGAGTGTAAATTAGTTCAAACATTGTGGAAGACAGTGAGGGGATTCCTCAAGAATCTAGAACCAGAAATACCATTTGATTCTGCAATCTCATTATTGGGTATATCCCCAAAGGATTATAAATCATTCTACTGTAAATACACATGCACACATATGTTTATTGCAGCACTATTTACAATAGCAAAGACTTGGAACCAATCCAAATGCCCATCAATGATAGACTGGATAAAGAAAATGTGGCATATATACACTATGGAACATTATGCAGCCATCAAAAAAATGAGTTCATGTCCTTTGCAGGGACATGGATGCAGCTGGAAACCATCATTCTCAGCAACCCAATACAGGAACAGAAAACCAAGCACTGCATATTCTCACTCACAAGTGTGAGTTGAACAATGAGAACACATGGACACCGGGAAGGGAACATCACACACTGGGGCCTATTGGGAGGTGGGGGCAAGGGGAGGGAGAGCATTAAGACAAATACCTAATGCATATGGGGCTTAAAACCTAGATGATGGGTTGGTAGGTGCAGCAAATCACGGTGGCACATGTATACCTAAGTAACAAACCTGCACATTCTGCAAATGTATCCCAGAACCTAAAGTAAAAATCTAAAAAATAAAGAAAAAAGAGAAAGATATTAAAAAAAATTTTTTTTTTGCTTTCAATGTTTAAGTTCTTTATATAGAACTGAAAGCTTTGTGTGTAGCAGGAGGTAGGGATCCAATTGTTCCCTATGTGGATAACCAGTTGTATCAGTTTCATTTCTTCACTGACCTACCATGCCACCTTCATCAGATATTACATTTCCACATGCCAGGTCTGTTTCTAGGCTCTTTATCTGTTGTACTGGCTAATTTATCTATGCCCTGCTAAAAACACTATTTTGATTACTGTAGCTTTATACTAAATTTTAGTATATGAAGAACTTATCTGTCCTCCTTATTCTTCTTCAGAAGAATCTTAGCCATTTTTTGCCCTTTTATCTTTCACATAACTATTAAATTCAACAAGTTCCTTACAAAAGACCTGTTGGGTTTAGGTCACATTGCATTAAATCTACAGCTCAATGATAGGTGTCAAGGGCTGGAGGAAGTTGACATATTTACTATATTAAGTGTTCCTAAAAATGACTATTAATATATCCCCATTTACTTAAATGCCTTTTAATGCTGTTTAGTAAAGTTTTATGATTTTCTACATATAAGTGTGGCTTAATATTTTGATGGATTTATTCCTAATTTATTTATAATGTAAATGGTGTCATGTTCTGATAAGGCTTTTAAATTGTTACTGGTATATGAAACTGATCAAAGCTAAGCTTTTATGTTTGAAGAAAGGATGGAGGGAAACCCAGAGCCCTGCCTGCTTGGCCTCCCCTCATGATCAAATCCCCTCTCTTCACCAAAGCTGGCATCTCTTTAGAACCAAAGAGTTCTGCCATACACAGTTTGAAAACACTGCTCCAGAAGACTAAATAGTTAAGAAAAGTCAGTAATTTAAAAAAAGAAAGAAAGAAACATATTTTTGCAACTTCTGGACATTGAAAAATTATAAACCCATAAAAATTTTGAAGTGTGTGATGCTGAGAAGCCAGACTATAGAACAAAATTAAAAGTTGAAATATAAATCATAGTCTATCTAAACTATAAAGTATGGGATAAATTTAGCATTTCTGAACATTAAACAAAGAACGGCTTTCTCAATAAGTGATGCTTTTCAAAAAGTGATTAACATCTTGGGAAACTTGACTGCATTATGAAACCAGTGATGAAGTAGTTAAAATCCAGCATTGGTCTGCTAGCTTGTGAATTCTGGAGAGCACAAAATGTGGCTTTTTCATCTTTGCACCCAGGTAGTGCCTTACATATAGAGTAGACACTCCATAAATACTTGAATTGTTGAATTTACTTCTTTGAGAAGGGATATCCAAGATAGACTAGATTTAAAAGTTACTGTTATGCAAAAAGTTTTCTCTGTAGGGAATGGGTTGGATAGTACATAATTAACTCTTAGAAGCTTTATGTCTTTGGTAAACTCAGGTGACTCAAAATTGACTAGTAGCTATCAGAATACTACGCCACATTTTCATGTTATCTTGATTCATTCAAGGACTAAGGGAGCCCATACTAGAGCACAGACAAGAATTGATAATACATCTCCATCATATCTACCCACATACAAACCTGCACTTGGGGAAACCTTATTTACAATACAGAACTGAGAGCTGTCCCTGAAATCTGCCATTGGCAGCAAACAAATATAAATCATTACAGAAAAAGTGACCAGAATTAGAAGACATTTATTCCAAAATTTTATCCCGATTACTGTTAGTATTCAGTATCTGATAAGCTTGGGGGAAACATCACTGATAAAAGACTCTCTATGGAAACAAATATGGTTGTGAGAGATGGATCAGAGTTAAAGCAGTTAGGAGGAATGAATAGGTGGACCACAAAATTTTTAGGACAGTGAAACTACTCTCTGTCGCACTACAATGGTGAATATACATTATACATTTGTCAAAATTCACAGAATGTAACATGAAGTGAACCCTAATGTCAGCAATGGGCTTTGGGAGATAATGATGTGTCGACGTAAGTTCATCAATTGTAACAAATATGCCACTCTGGTGAGGGATGGTGATAGTGGGTGAGGCTATGCATGTAGGAAAATGGAGCAGATGGGAATTCTCTGCTTTCTGTTCAATTTTGCTGTGAACCTAAAACTGCTCTAAAAAAATAAAGTTTATTAATTTTTTTAAAACTAACAAAAAAACAGAAAAAAAAAAATTTATTCCAAAAAGAGAAATATACTACCAAAGAGATACAGATTATTTTTACAGACACAAAGGAGAGGCAGAAAAAAAAATTTTTTTTTTTAGACAGAGTCTCACTCTGTTGCCCAGGCTGGAGTGCAGTGGCATGATCTCAGCTCACTGCAACCTCCACCTCCAGGTTCAAGCAATTCTTGTGCCTCAGCCTCCCAAGTAGCTGGGACAATAGGCATGCGCCACCACGCCCGACTAATTTTTGTTTTTTTTTTTTAGTAGATATGAGGTTTCACCATGTTGGCCAGGATGGTCTGGAACACCTGACCTTAAGTGATCTGCCCTCCTTGGCCTCCCGAAGTGCTGAGATTACAGCACCTGGCAGAGGAAAATTTTTCAATGAAAGTGTTTTTAGATGAATATATAGGCATAAAAGATAGAGACAAAATATGTGGAAACAACTGATAAAAACTTAAAATATATAAGGTTAATACCTTAAACAGTTTTATGGCTAACCACATATTTAGATAAGTAATACATATGAGTTATTTAGTCATTAGAATGAATTTTCTCTGCTTATTGGTTCCTAACTGATTTCTGTGTCATGAATTCCTGGCCTCAAGCAATCCTCCTGCCTTGACCTCCCAAAGTGCTGGGATTACCCGCATGAACCACTGTGTCCATCCTCTAACTGATTTCTTTGAATGTAAACTACTTGACTATGAAGTAGAATCAAAGTATTTAGGAAATAATCCAGAGTGAGGAAAAAAGTAACCCTTACAAAAATCTTCACAGTAAAAGTTTGAAAATGACCAAAATGTTACTTGGTAAGCATTGTATTAATGCAATGAAATCCCAAATAATTGTTAAAATAGCAGGAATGTGTGCCATATTGATAAATGAAAATGTTTTTAAAATATCATTAAGAATCAAAATTAATTTTGTTAGAATTTGAAGGAGAAAATTACCTAAGTGATTGTTCAGTTATGAATTTAAGGAACTTCCTTTTACTAAGGTAAAAATAATTCCTTAAGGGCCTACTGATGTACCACATTCATTCAGTCATCAGCTCTCTATTGGACTATTGCATTTACCCTCTTGACTGGTATCCATTCTTGCTCTGATTAAAACCATCTTCCTGAAATCAGCCACAGTAATCAATCTAAAAGGCAAACTGATGTCACTTGCCTGCTTCAGACTCCTCACTTGATTATTCCATTTGATTATTTGACTCACCTTTGCTGCCTACAAAATAAAGTCCAAATTCCCTTTGTACAGTATACAAAGTTCATTACAGCTTAGCCCTTGCCTCCCTTACAGCTTAGTCTTGTCTCATAGTTTACGTTCTTGTCTCACATTTTATGTCAACTGCTTCATGTTCCTTCAATATGCCATACTCTTTCATGATTCCATGACTTTGCTCATGCTTTTCTCTCCTCCTGGCACATGCTCCCCACCTTTCTTTATCATCTTAAGAATATTTATCCTTGGCCAGGTGTGGTGGCTTATGCCTATAATTCCAGCACTTTGGGAGGCTGAGGCGGGTGGATCACAAGTTCAGGAGTTCGAGACCAGCCTGACAAATATGGTGAAACCCCTGTCTCTACTAAAAATACAAAAAAATTAGCTGGGCCTGGTGGCGCACACCTATAGCCCCAGCTACTTGGGAGGCTGAGGCAGGAGAATCACTTGAACCCAGGAAGCGGAGGTTGCAGTAAACCGAGATTGTGCCACTGCACTCCAGCCTGGGGGAGAGAGCAAGGCTGTGTCTCAAAATACATATATATATATATATATATATATATGTATATATATATATATATATATGTATGTATATTTATCCTTGATGACAACTCAGACATCATCCCCCAGGCTGAGTTAGAGGCCCCATCTTGAGTTTCTATAGCATTCTTTGCATACTTTTATTTCAGCATCTACCAAATCACATTGAGATTATCTTTATATTCAGAAGTTCCTGGACTGAATCAATAAATTAATTAATTAAAAAAAGAAATTATCTGTATATAAGTCTGTATTTCCCATTACACTATAAGTTTCTTTAGGGCAGAGGCCATGTTTAATTATCTTGTGTACCAGCACCTAGTTCAGTGGCTAGAATATAGCAGGCATTTAATAAATATAATGGGTACTTAAATAATCTTTCAGGCACTTCATTAAATGCTAGTGACCTTCAAAGATTCCCTTTCTGCCATACAGGACCTCACAGACCACCACACCAAAGAGGATACAGAAAATGTCAGGCATGAAAGTACTGTGAACAGTCAAATGAGTCACACTGGGTCAGATTCGGCTATCATTTAGTCAGATTCATCCAGAAATTGCTTACCACCAACAATGCTCATCCTGCAGCATAAAAGACTATGGAATTTTTCTCTAAGACATTTCTGAGAAATAAAACATTTAAAGACAAGTAGGCAGTAGGAAAAGACAAAAGGTAAGGTAATGCTCTGTAAAATAAATAAGCCATTCCCTGTTTAAGAGTTTTCATGCTCAGTTTTCAATGTGATTGAAAAAATTTTTCAGGCTTGTATTCTCTAGAATCTCAACTGTGATAAGGGTTTCTTTTGTAAATAATGGAAGCATTGGCAGAATCACTTCCCTCGTATTCCTACTCCCAACCCTGTTTTATAATATACACACCTCAACAAATGTATTTTGTGCTATTAGCCCAGACCTAGTGTTAAGATATGAGATAAGATTATCTCATTCGGCCTTCATAACAAGCCTATGAAGTAAGTTCTATTATTAACTCTATTTTACAGGAGAGGAAATTGAAACTTGAAGAGGTTAAGTAACTTGCCCAAGATTGCATCTCTAGTACGCCTAAGAAGCAGGATTTGAACCCAGGCAGCCTGATTCCAGGGCTCACAGTTTTGATGAGTACACAATACTTCCTGACCTATAAAGGGTAAAATGCAATAAACATTTATTACAATTGGTCCATTACAAATTGTTCTCGACCTCAGGTAAATGGAAATTTTTAAGACTGAATGCGCCTCATGCAGTGGCTCACACCTGTAATCCTAGCACTTTAGGAAGCCAAGGCAGGAGGACGGCTTTAGCTAAGGATTTCAAAACCAGCCTGGGAAACACAGAGAGACCCTATCTCCACAAAAAATACAAAATGAGCCAGATGTGGTGGCATGTGCCTGTGGTCTCAGCTACTTGGGAAGCTGAGGTGGGAGGATCACTTGAGTCTGGAAGGTGGAGGCTGCAGTGAGCCATAATTGTGCCACTACACTCCAGCCTAGGTGATGAATCAAGTTGTCAGTTTTGTTTTATTTTTTAATTAAGGATACTTTGAGACCTATAGAAGTATTAGTTGCTATCATAAGCCTTCCAATAGCAGAGTGTTTTAAACTATTTAAGGATGTTCGGAAAACTAATTACACACAAAACTGTCTCTCCTTTGCAATTAAGTCTTTTTATGAAGATATTTTAATATAAATTTTTATACTCTGCTGTTTTAATTAGCATATGATTTTTTCAACAGAAAGAAACTTCATGTGGAAAGAAATCCTCAAAAGTGCTGTCTAAAGACTAAAGTGCTGTTTTTTAAAACTTTACTTTTCTCCTTTTAGACTTCAGAAATAGTTTCTTCATAAAGCTGATTTCCTTTCTGGAAATGATTTTTGTTTCTAAATATGTTGAGAATCCATTCTTCTCATTTTCTCTCTCTCCCTCTCTCTCTCTCTCTCTCCTCTCTCTCTCTCTCTCTCCCTCTCTCTCTCTCTCTCTCTCTTCCTCCTTTTGCTTTCTTGGTAGTAATTGAGAGGAAGGAGGGTAGGCGCAGGACAGAGAGAGGAGGGAAAACAGAAAAAGAATTGTATGCCACTATGTCTGAATATATCTTCTACTTGTAGATAATTACATCCAAGTTGCCCTTTTGCCTTTTTATTTCCATTTTTGGGCACCTCTTTTTATCATCCAGCCAACTGGGATAGACAAAGCACCGTTGGTGCCCTGAGCGACAGAACTCTGGTAGGGGGCTGGCTGTAAATTGACGTGGCATGGAAATTCTCTGCTGAGTTTTAGCAGCTTGCATGTTTCTCTAAGATCAAGCCCAGCCTCCTGGAGCTGTAGTTTAATCATGGGTTCAATGACTTTACAGAAAAATGGATAGAAAAATTCTTTATCTCCTTTCTTTGGACCCAGATGTTTTCTTTTTGGTTATCTATGGTTTAGCTGAAAACAAAATCAAAGCAGCTAAGTCTGTAACTTTCTTTTTGCAGCTTAAACAACAGAATTTGCTGCTCTCCCTCCCCTTTCCTGCAATATAATTCCTTACAGATTTTGCCATGGGGTGCGGACTTAGAAAGCTAGAAGACCCTGATGATAGCAGCCCTGGAAAAATATTTTCTACCCTGAAGAGACCACAAGTGGAAACAAAGACAGAATTTGCTTACGAATATGCATTGCTGGATTTCACTCTACAAGGTATTTTTGCTTCTATTTTGTTTGTTAAATGTTTCAAAGATAAGAGACTACTAGTTGCTTATACGTGTTGACTTATAAATTTTTAAACTGTTCTTCATAATGATATTGTATATTCAAACAATAATGCTTTCTTCTTAATTATATTTTACAAGATTTTTGTTTTGTTGTTTGCTTCATTTTTTTGGTAACATGGCTCATATGTACCTTCTAAAATTAGGAAAATTGCTTGGAAATGCTTCTTTTGTTTTTAAATCAAATACTTACTTATAGAAGGATTTATGAAAAATGCTTGATTTCCAGGACAAATAGCTATAGCCTTAGTGACTTTTGTATTTTGAGAAAGATTTGAAAATCACAAGAAGGTATTATGTAAAAAATATTACTTGCATCATATTGTGGAAGAGTGTTTGCTGAGACAATTCTGAGGCTTCCAATTGTGTTAGACTCTGTGATTATGGTAGTCATTTGATATTTTTGACCAAACTAAACTATAAGTTTTGAAAATGTAGTTAAAAAAAAAAAAAAGCCTTCTGTGAGACACTTCCTTTGCTCAGTGCCCTGTCCCTAACAGAGAAACTCTCTGTTCCAGAAAGTTGGAAACACAAATAAACAAGCCCAGATGGCAGCTCTGTGGAAGGAATTGAGGCGGTTCAATTTCACAAATTCTTTGCCTTGTTTCTTTTGGAAACGTTAGAGTACTGTACAACTGCATAGACAAAGCAGGTTTTAAAAAGAGCTATATATTTAATTACGAGATACTAAAAATGAAATCTAGAGTGCCTTGCTTACTGTTAAAGTTATCCACTATTAGTATTTAAAGTTCTTATTATAGTATATTTTTAATTCTAATGAGCCACACATTTTATCAGTTCACAAAAGTTTATACTATCATGTTGAATATTATCTTAATTTTTTTCCAAATTTTTTGTTTACACACATTCTCTCTCTTTTTTTTTTTTTTTTTTTTTTGGTTTGCTCTAGAAACAGTGCATCTTTGTGCAAGAAGCAAGAGCAGCCCATTTTTCTTTGTCAAAAATTAAGCTGGCCAGCAAACAAACTCCCTTCCAGGGACGTACACAAAATCTGTACATAGACTTTTAACATATTCACAACCTATTTTTATTTAAAGCTAAAGCTACTGAAAGAAAAAATATTAATATTATTAATTTCTTAATTTTTTTAATTATGAGAGTTAGAAATGGATTAAGATAATGGTGATTATCAGAGAAGCAACCAAACAATCATATGAATTTTTTCTATACTTTTTCAAAAATCTTCATTTGAGAAAATATTTGTAATGTGGTGTTATGTTCACACCATCGATTTTCCTTGTCAGTTTTTTTTTTAGGACTAGTTTCTATAAATCTATAGGAGACAGACACACACTCTCCTTAATCTTGAAACACTGTCTATTCACAAATTTAGGTCAGAACCATTTTGATCTGTACTTCAGGATTCTCTGCACAATCCATTGGAGGATCATAGGGTTTAAAGTAACTTGAAAAGTTTCTCTGATTCATTTCCTTCCAACAATATTAACATCTCAAAAAATTTACATAAATGCAGTCATCCTTGAATCAAAGATCTGCAGCTTTATTCAAAAGTCATTTGGGTTTTGTTATTATCAGAAGCCCTTTTCTCTGTGAAAGAAGTATGATTTCTACCTTCCCCTCTAGGTGCTTAGAAGAGATAACAAATTATTACAGTGTAAAGTGTAAGTATGGGCAGCGTGTGTAAATGTTAGCACATAAAGCCGGACATACTTTAAAGCTGCACCTGGTTCCTATTTGGTAGAGGCGCCTAGTCTCCTGGTGCCCAATTGCTCTCCAATTTTTCCACATGTTTTTGTTTTAGTTTTTTCTTTGTTTCTGTCTTCATTGCCTTTGCTTCAGAAGCCAGGACTGAGCATCAGCCCAGCTCCGCAAACCACCTTCCAGGTCATAGTTTCCCTGCCGCTCTTCTGTTGTCTCTGACCTCCAGCCGCCGCTCCAGTGTATATAGAAGTGGGTCATGGGTGGGTTAAAACATGCCAGCCTTCTGTTTGGCACTGGTAATTCTGTCCTGGGGTTGCTGGGAAGAGTCCTGAATAGTGGCACCTCCTGCCTGTCAGAGGCCACCATGGAATGAGCAACCTTTCAGGAAATAAAATGGCAGGGTGACAGCTGTGTGTGCTCATGATGAGGCCTGCCTCTTACATTATTTTCCTCTGTTTTTTCCAAATAGAGGCCATGGCACAGAAAGTAAAGTCCCAATGCGGGCAGGAGGAGGAGACCCTCTGAAAATCCACAGTGCTCTTTCCTGCATCATGGTGGTTGTAATTTTCTTGAACAACTTATTTATTTTCCATTCAATTATATATCACTTTCAAAGCTCCACCCAGAAAACAAAACAACTTACACCTCCCATTTGCTCCTTAACTCTCTGTCTCTGTTTCTGTCTTTCTCCTTCTCCCTTCCCACACTTTTCTTTTTCTTGTTAGCCTTTGAATCATTATTTACATCTCTATAGGAGAAATCATAACATAGTCTTGAAGCATACAAAGCTCTGGAGTCACAGTTTTGGGATCCTGCATCTAGGCTGAAAACTGGCAAATTTGTAAACGATGCTCTATCTCAGTTTTCTCATCTATAAAATGGGTATTCTCATGGTGCTGACATCACAGAGTTGTTTTAAGGATCAAAGGAGGTAATACAAGATGATCTACTTGGAAAAACATCTGGCACTTAGTAAGCACTTGATAAAAGTTAACTGTTATGATCCTTCCTCTGAGAATACCCTCTGTCTCCACATTCCTCCCTTAAACCCAGCTCCTGCAGGATACTTTTTGACCAACCTATTGAGGTCATTAAAATAATTCCTTCATTTCCCCTCTGATATATAAGCATCAAGTATTGGTTACTTGAATGTTCTCTTCAAGGATTCATACACATCTTACTTATTCTGGCTATAAAATTATTAGTCTGTGCAACTATAACTCAACAAATGTTTTTGGAGTCATTCCTGATTACGCTGTTATGCTGTGTATCTTAGGGACTATAAAAGAAATAAAATACATAGCCCCTTATTTCAAGAAATGTAAAGTCTCATCCAGGTAGGCCAAGTTTTTCTGGAGCTTTATGCCAAGTCTACCAACTGCACTAATGAGGGTTCAGTAAAATGTTTGTGATATGTTTTCTGGATTATTGTAATGATTCATTTCACCATATCATGATAAAGTAACAATTCATTACTCCTTTTTATTAGTGAATATTTGAAGTTATCTAGATATTTCTTATAGTATATCTATTTATAATTGTTTATGAAAGTATATAATGTTTGTATATACGAGTGTGTTATAGAATTTCCTAACAAAAAGTCAAAATAACTCTGCAAATGATCCAAAAGGTTAATTTACTTTCTTGTACATTTCAGGAAACAATCTGTATAATAATAGCCTAAAGAGTTTTTAGAGCATTTATAGCTTTATGAGTAAAAAGAGGTTCTACAATACTAAAACCCAACAGAAAATTGGATGGTAGCTTCCTTATTTGAATTTCTGGTAGAAATACACAAAATATGAGTGAAATTTTGCTAGCCTCTAGCTTGCTTCCTTATTATTAGAACCAGAAATTCTATTGTCTTTCATCATCACCATTAACAGCAATAGGTATATATTATATATGTACTCTGTAGAAAATGCTGATTAGGCCGGCCACAGTGGCTCACGCCTATAATCCCAGCACTTTGGGAGGCCGAGGTGGGTGGATCACCCGAGGTCAGGAGTTTGAGACCAGCCTGGCCAACATGGTGAAAGCCCATCTCTACTAAAAATACAAAAATTAGTCAGGTGTGGTGGTAGGCACCTGTAATCCCAGCTACTCAGGAGGCCGAGGCTGGAGAATCGCTTGAACCCAGGAGGTGGAGGTTGCAGTGAGCAGAGATTGCACCATTGCACTCAAGCCTAGGCAACAAGAGCGATACTCTGTCTAAAAAAAAAAAAAAAGAAAGAAAAAGGAAATTCTGATTGGCATTGGAAACATAAAGAAGAATAAGACAGTTTCTGCCCTCAAATGTTTTGTATTCAATTTGGTCAAACTGGACAAGATCATGAACTCATCAAGGTTAGGAACTATATCATCTCCATCTTTGTACACTCTGTGTCCAGCATAATGTTTGGAATATAAGTGATTGTCAGTAGTCTTTGTTGAATGAATGAATGAACAAAAAATTACAATACAAGGTACATGTGGAAGAAATAGTGTGCTACAAATATCGGAAAAAGGAGAAATCAGTTTTGAGTAAGATCAGTGGAACCAGAGTTAGGACTTTAACTGATCCTTGAAGAAAGTGGCTTAAACAGAAAAAGATTAAGAGGTTGAAGTAAGTTCAAGGGCTAGTGAACAGAGCAGTGAGCTAAAGGAGGCTTTTTAGGGAGGAAGCAGAAAGTAAGATTGTAAACTAATGGAGTATGGGAAGGTTCTGGCTAAGCTAGGGAGTTAAGACCTAATTCTATGGAAGATAAATGGCATTAAAGGCTCTTTGAACAAGTAGTTGATAGGTGCAGAAAAGTGTTTTAAGAAGATTCATGTGGAATTGCAGTGAGGAGGGATGGAGGCAAGAAGTCAAGGCTAGTGATAAGGACCTGAGGGTGAAGGGCAGCAATAGGGATAGGATACAAAGGGTAGATATAACAGATGTTATGAAGGAGGAACTTAGCCTGTGACTGCCTGGATATAAAGGGCAGAAAGAATGAGGCAGCCAGGATGACTTCCCAGTTTTGAGTCTGAATGACTATAGAAATAATGAGGCCTCTTACAGAAGTGGGGGCACCCCAAAGGGAATCTGTTTGTGGTCAAAGAGCAATTCCATTACAGTCATGTTCCATTTGAGGTTGCAGTGGAAGTAGGGGCAGTCATTGATGCACAGCTGACAGTGAACATTTCAAGAGAAAATTGAAATGAAATTTCTTTTTTTGAGACAGGGTGTCACTCTGTTGCCCAGGCTGGAGTGCAGTGACTCAGTCACAGCTCACCACAGACATGACTTCCCAAGCTCAAGCAATCCTCCTGCCTCAGCACTGGAGTAGCTGGGACTACACATGTTCCACCATGCCTGGCTTATTTTTAATTTTTTTGTAGAGACAGGGGTCTTGCAATGTTCCCCAGATTGGTCTCAAACACCAGTGTTGGTAAATTGTTAGAACCATTTGGGGAAAAAAAATGTTTGGCATTATCTACTTAGCTAAAGATAAACCCAACAGAAATGGCTGCACAGGTGCACCATGAGGCACTACAAGAATGTTCATAGAAGTGTTATTTGTAATAGCCCCAAAGGGTAAACAACCCAGAACTCCAAAAAACAAAATAATGGAAAAATAGATTGTGGCCTACTAACACAATACTGCAGAAATCAGCAAATACTGTCTGAAGTGTTGGATAGTAAATATGAGGTCTCTATCACAACTATTCAACTCTGCTATTGCAATGCTAAAGCAGCCATAGACAATATGTAACAAAACAGGCCACAGGCCACAGTTCACCAGCTCTTACCACACTACAGTGAAAATGAAGGAACCACAACTACACAAGATGAATTCCACAAGCATAATGTTGAATGAAGACAGACACACGAGTCCGTGCTATATGATTCCCTTATATGGCTCAAACAGAAGTATAGTGTTTAGGGCTGCATTCTGGATAGTAAACTAAAAAGAAAGTCATTATTATAAAAATCAAGATATTGCAGAGGGGACAGGAGCGTTGTGATTGGAAAGGGTAAAGGCTTCTGAAGTGCTGCTATTTCCTAATTTTTGAATGGATAGTGACTACCCTAGTTCAGGGGTCCCCACCCCCAGGCTGCAGACTGGTACTGGTCTGTGGCCTGTTAGGAACAGGGCCACACAGCCAGAGGTGAGCAGCAGGCCAGCGAGCATTGCCACCCTATTAGCAACAACATTAGATTCTCATAGGAGCATGTATTGTGAACTGCATGTGAAAGAGATCACACTTCTTATGAGAATCTAACTAATGCCTGATGATCTGAAGTGGAACAATTTCATCCTGAAACCATCCACTCCCCACTCCCCATCCACAGAAAAAATGCCTTCGATGAAATCAGTCCCTGGTGCCAAAAAGGTTGGGGTTGCTGCCCTAGTGTTAGTAGTTTTATGTATGTTTTGTGTCTTTTTCTTTTGTATGTTACATTTCCACTCACCCAAAAAATAGTTGGAAAAAAGGCTGAATAGGAAGTGAGTAGGGATAAGGCAAACAAGATGCACAAATAGGCAGAAGGGGGAGAAAATTCTGTCATCTGGAAACTGAAAATAAGACTGCTAGGAATGTAGCATATCAAGGAGATAGCAGGGAAACATAAGACTTCAGGAGTTAGATCATAATTTGATCCTTCATATATCTGCCTATAATAATGAACTACATAGTTTAATAGAGTTTTATTGTATTTTAAAACTGCAGTTAGAAAGAACCAAAATAGTGAGTAATCATGCATTGAGTAGATCATCCAAGAGAGAACACTGGATTTCTGCAGGAAAGTGAAAGAAATACCTAAAACAAGGAAGGAAAAGGAAGTGAGGCAGCCTGCTTGGTTGGGATCAGCTGAGAGAGACTCACCAGTATGGGGAAAGGTTAAGTGAGAGACCCTTAGTAGTTCATCTTCCCACTGTGGACCCTGCAATTCTGACCATGGGAGAGCTCCTCAATCCTTGAGGGCCCTGAAACTAACATAGGGAGCTGCCAAGAGATTGTGCCACAGCACTGTCCCAGGAAGGAAGGGCATACTGGGTCCCAAACACTCCCCAAGACTTAAGCAGCTAGAGCAAGGCACCATTTTAGAGCCCCATCCCCAATAGACTGAGTGCTGTCCTAGATCTCTGTGGTGCTAGGACTGAGCCACAAGAGAAATGTGGACTGTTGCCTCTTGACTGAGGCACAAGCAACTGCATGTAAGCTACTGCAACTACGCCTGAGGGACTACCAAGGTGCAGGCTACTTCCAGGTGCAGGTACATGCCTCTGGGCTGAGGCATGAGTGACCACAGGCTACCACACCCAGGGCTGAAGTGTGACCAAGGAATAGGCTATCATAGCAGAGGCCAAGGCACAAGCATGACATGTGTTCCCCACCTGTCTAGGCTGCCACCACTGAAGGCAGCACCACCCTCCCCAGTGGCAGGAAAGTAGTATGGCCACTGCTGCTCCCAACCTGAGCATTCCACTGGTGGCCTGGGGATCATCCCAATCCTGCCTACCATAAATGGTGCCTGCACATGCTGTCAGTGGACTGAGGACAGCCCCTCTATCCTAGCTTCTCTCCCCTCAACATGCCAGAGCACACAGCCCAGAGGTCAAGGGAGTGTTCAGCTAAGTTCACCACCACTGGCACCTGAACACTCCTTCCAGAGACCTACCCACCTGGCTGCTACCACCATAGCTTAGCATGCACCCACCTGCAGGCCTAGAGACTGGCCTACTCAGCCCATCACAGACACTGCCAAAACCAGGGTACACTGCTTACAACCCAAAGGTTGTCCCATTCCTGTCACTGCAATCACCCACACCACACTGGCTCTCCAGGGGGCCAAGGACCCTCTCACCCATCCAGCCCACTTCTACCACTACTGGCAAAAGTAAGCTACCTGGAAATCCAAGAATTGGCCCACCTGGACCTGCTAACACCAGTGCTAACATGTGCTTTACTGGGTCCCAAAGATAGGCATGCTCAACCCACTGCTGCCACCACTATCCCACTGCTGCCACCACTGGGGCCCAAATACTGGCCTACCTGGCATCCCAGTCCCCAGAAAAACTTCCCTACAGCATCCACTAACAACCATAACCTAAGCCTCCATGGAAATCACAGCTACAACTGATGCTGTTTATAGCCAAATAAGTCATACAGAGACTACACTATTCTATGCACCCAGAATCAAAGCCAAAGCATCCTACCCAACCAACACCATAGAAACATCCTCAGGAAAAATCTCTCCTACAAAAGCAAATTCAAAAAATTGGAAGAAGTGGCTGTTACACCAGATGCACAGATATAAACATAAGAATGCAGGACACATGAAAGCACAAGGAACTGTGACACCTCCAAAGAAACACAATAATCCTCAGGCAACAGATCGCAAACAAAAAGAAATTCATGAAATTCCAGAAAGAGAATTCAAATTATTAACTCTAAAGAAGCTCAGTGAGATACAAGAGAATTCTGAAAAACAATACAAAGAAATCAGAAAAACAATTTAAGATATGAATGACAAATTTACCAGGTAGATATAAAAATGAACCTAGCCAGGTGTGGTGGCTCACACCTGTAATCCCAACACTTTGGGAGGCTAAGGCAGGCAGATCACTTAAGGTCAGGAATTTGAGACCAGCCTGGCCAACATGGTGAAACCTTATCTCTGCTGAAAAAAAAAAAAGTAGCCAGGCATGGTGGCACATGCCTGTAATCCCAGCTATTTGGGAGGCTGAGAAAGGAGAGTCACTTGAACCCAGAAAGCAGTGAGCCCAAGTGCCACTGCACTCCAGCCTGGTAGCCTGAGCAAGTGAGACCCTGGACCCTATCTCAAAAAATAAAAATAAAAATTGAACCAAACAGAAATTCTGGAACTGAAGAATTCATTGAATTAAATACAAAGTACATTCAAGAGCTTCAGCAATACACTAGATCAAGAAGAATAAAGAATCTCAGAACTTGAAGACAAGTTTTCTGAAATAACCCAGTCAGACAAAAGTAAAGAAAAAAAAAAGAATTTAAAAGGATGAACAAAGTCTTCATGACATATGGAACACCATGAAGTGACCAAATACTCAAATTACTGGAATCCCAGAAGGCAAAACAAGAATGAAAGAGCTAGAAGACCTATTTAATGAAATAATCAAAACTTCCCAAGATTTGAACATTCAGGTACAGGAGACTCTGAAATCCCCAAACACACACAAATGCAAAAAGATCTTCTCCACAGCACATTATAATCAAACTGTCTAATGTTAAAGACAAAGAGGCAGTTCTAAAAACAACAAAAGAAAAGTATCTAGTCACCTATAAAAGAACCCTCATCAGACTAACAGCACATTTCTCAGCAGAAACTTAACAGGCCAGGAGAGAATGGAATGACATGTTCAAAGTGCTCAAAGAAAAAAACTACCAGCCAAAAATACTACATCCAGCAAAATTATCCTTCATAAATGGAGAAATAGGGTTGGGTGCAGTGGCTCACACCTTTAATCCCAGCACTTTGGGAGACTGAGGCAGGTAGATCACTTATGGTCAGGAGTTCAAGACCAGCTTGGCCAACATGGTGAAACCCTGCCTCTACTAAAAATATAAAAATTAACCAGGCATGGTGGCAGGCACCTGTAGTCCTTGCTACTCGGGAGGCCAAGGCAAGAGAATCGATTGAACCTGGGAGGTGGAGGTTGCAGTGAGCCAAGATCGCACCACTGCACTCCAGCCTGGGTGACAGAGTGAGACTTTGTCTCAAAAAAAAAAAATAGAGGAAATAAAGTCTTTCCCAGACAAGCAACAGCTGAAGGCATTCACAACCACTAGTCCAGCCCTACAAGAAATGCTCAAGGGAGTCCTAAACCTGGAAAGTAAAAGAACAACATTTACCATCATGAAAATAGACAAAAGTATAAAACTTACTGGTAAAGTAAACGCATAAATGAGAAAGAAAAAGGACTCAAATGGTACCACTACAAAATACCACCAGCTACAATGATAAACAAGAAGAGCAAAAGAAAGGAACAAAGAACATACAGAACAACCAGAAAACAATTAACAATATGACAGGAACAAAAACTCACATATCAATAATAACCTTGAATGTAAGCAGATTAAATTCTTTACTTAAAAGATATAGACTGGCTAGATGGATTTAAAAACATGATCCAATTACATGCTACCTATAAGAAATGCACTTTACCTATAGAGACACATATAGACTGAAGTAAAGGGATAGAAAATGATAATCCATGTAAATAGAAACTGAAGAGAACAGGTATAGCTATACCTGTATTAGCTAAAGCAGTCAAAACAGTAAGTCAAAAGCAGAAAAAAAAAAAAAAAAAAAGACAAGGTCATTATATAATGATAAAGGAAACAATCCAGCAAGAGGATATAACAATTCTAAACATATATACACACCCAACACTGGAGCACCCAGATTCATAAAGCAAATATTGCTAGATCTAAAGAGAGAGATAGACTTCAATGCGAGAGTAGTGGAGTACTTCAACCCACTTTCAGCATTAGACAGATCATCTAGATGGTAAATAACAAAGAAACATTGGATTTATTTATTATGAAACAATACATTTTAATTTTGAGCAATTTTAGTTTTACATAAAAATTGAGCAGGAAGTATAGAGGGTTCCTACATATCTCTTCACTGCTCCCCCCACCACCATTTCCCTGATTATTAACTTTTTAAAATAATGTCAACCTTTATTTTAGATTTAGGAGGTGCAGGTTTGTTATATGCCTATATTGCATGATGCTGAGGTTTGGGGTACAATTGATCCTGTCACCCAAGTAGTAAGCATACTGCCCAATAGTTCATTTTTCAATCCTTCCCCCACTCCCTCTTTCTAGTAGTCCCAGTGTCTACTGTTGCCGTCTTTTTGTCCGTGAGTACCCAATGAAACACTGGATTTAAACTGGACGTTAGACCACATGGACCTAATAGACATTTACGGAACGTTTATCCAACAACTTCAGAATACACATTCTTATTAGCACATGGAACATTCTCCAGAATAAATCATATGTTAGGCCAGAAAATGAGTCTCAACAAATTTTTTTTTTGAGATAAGTTCTCACTCTCTTGCCCAGACTGGAGTGCAGTGGCACGATCATCAATCACTGTAACCTTGACCTCCCAGGCTCATGTAATTCTCTCACCTCAACCTCCCAAGCTGGAACCACAACCATGCACCTCCACACCCAGCTAATTTTTTTATAATTTTTGTAGAGATAGGGGTCTCACTACATTTCCCAGGCTGGTCGCAAACTCCTGGGACAAGCACTCCACCTGCCTCAGCCTCCCAAATTGCCAGAAGTAGAGGCATGAGCCACTGTACCTACCCAACATTTTTTTCTTTATTTTTTTTAGATGGGGTCTTGCCCTGTCTCCCAGGCTGGAGTGCAGTGGCAGAATCATGAACCACTGCAGTGTCAACTTCCTGGGCTCAAGCAATCCTCCCACTTGAGCCTCCTGAGTGACTGGGACTACAGGCACATACCACCACATCTTGATAATTTTCGTATTTTTTGCAGAGACTGGGTTTTGCCATGTTGCCTAGTCTGGTCTTGAACTCCTAACCTCAAGCAATCTGCCAACATCAGCCTCCCAAAGTGGTGGGATTACAGTCATGAGCCATCATACCCAGCCACAGTTTTTTAAAAATTGGAATCATATCAAATATCTTCACAGACTACAATGGAATAAAACTAGAAATCAATACCAAGAGGAACTTTGTAAATTATACAGATACATGGAAATTAAACAGCATACTCCTGAATGACTATTGGGTCAATGAAGAAATTAAGAAGGAAATTAAAAAATATCTTGATACTAATGAAGATGAAAATATAACATATCAAAAACTGTGGGATACAACAAAAGTGGTACTAAGAGAGTATTATATAGCAATAAATGCCTACATTAAAAAAAAGTAAAAAGATTTCAAATAAACAGTCTAACAACAATGCACCTGAAAGAACTAGAAAAACAAAAACAAAACAAACCCAAAATTAGTAAAAGGAAAAAAATAATAAAGAATAAACTAAACAAAGGGAAAAACAATACAAAGGATCAATAAAACAAAAAGTAGTTTCTTCAAAAACATAAACAAAATTAATAACTGCTAACTAGATTAACCAAGAAAAGAGAAGACCCTAATAAAATCAGAAATGGAAAAGGAGACATTACAACTGATACCACAGAAATACAAAAGATCACTACAGACTATTATGAACAACTACACACTAACAAACTGTAAAACCTAGAGGAAATGGATAAATTCTTGCACACATACACCTACCAAAATTGCATCAGAAAAGAATAGAAAACCTGAACAGATCAGTAGTGAATAACAAGATTAAATCAGTAATGAAAAGTCTCCCAAAAAAGAAACTGGACAGATTCACTACCACAGAACTGGAAAGATTCACTAACACATTCTACCAAACATATA
This sequence comes from Cacajao melanocephalus, assembly GCA_963573385.1. Taxonomy (NCBI): domain Eukaryota; kingdom Metazoa; phylum Chordata; class Mammalia; order Primates; family Pitheciidae; genus Cacajao; species Cacajao melanocephalus. The sequence goes on along the minus strand of CAUYLG010045366.1, from coordinate 5,621 downwards.
AAGAAGATCTAATACCAATCTTCCTCAAGCCATTTCAAAAGATTGAAGAGGAGGGAATTCTCCCTAATTCATTCTATAAGGCCAACACAACAAAACAGGAAAATTACAGGCCAATATCTGTGATGAACATAGACACAAAAATGTTCAACAAAATACTAGCAAACCAAACTCAATAGCACATCAAAAAGATAATACATTATGATCAAATAGAATTTATACCAATGATGCAAACATGATTTAACATATGCAAATCAATAAACATGACACATCACATCAACAGAATGAAGGAGAAAAAACATATGATCATCTCAATAGATGCAGAAAAAAATTTTAATAAAATTCAACATCCCTTATTGATAAAAACTCTCAACAAACTAGGCATAGAAGGAACATACCACAAAATAATCAAGGCCATGTGTGACAAACCCCCAACTACAAGAAAACTACAAAACGCTGAGAAAAGAAATTAAAGGAGGTCTGGCACAGTGGCCCATGCCTGTAATCCCAGCACTTTGGGAGGCCAAAATGAGAGGACTATTTGAGTCAAGGAATTTGAGACCAGCCTGGGCAACAAAGTGAAAACCCATCTCTAGAAAAAATTTAAATTTTTAAACTTTTTTAAAAAGAAAGAAATTGAAGAGGACACCAAACAAATGAAAAGACATCTCATGCTCATGGATTGGAATAATTAATACCGTTAAAATGCTGCCCAAAGCAATCTACAGATTCAGTTCAATCCCTATCAAAATACCAATGTCATTTTTCACAGAAATAGAAAAAAACTAAAATTTTTATGGAACCGCAAAAGAGTCAGAATAGCCAATACAATTTTTGGAAAAAAAGAACAAAGCTGGAAGCATCACACTACCTGACTTCAAAATATATTACAAGGCTGTAGTAGCCAAACAGCATGGTATTGGTATAAAAATAGACACATAGACCAATGGAACAGAATACAGAACCCAAAAATAAATTTGCATATTTACTGCCAACTAATCTTCAACAAAAACGTCAAGAGCATACACTGAGGAAAGGACACCATCTTCAATATGTGGATATCCATATGCAGAAGAATGAAACCAGACCACTATCTATCTGTTACCATATACAAAAATCAACTCAAAATGGACTAAAAACTTAAACACAAGGCCCAAAACTATAAAACTACTAGATAAAAACATAGGGAAAACACTTCAGGACATTGACCTAGGAAAGATTTTATGACTAAGAACCCAAAAGCACAGACACCTAAAATAAAATTAGACAAATAGGATTATATTAAACTGAAAAGTTTCACAGCAAAGGAAGGAATCAACAGAATAAAGAGAAAACTTACAGAATGAGAGAAAACATTTGCAAACTATTCATCCAACAAGGGACTAATATCCAGAATATACACAAGGAATTCAAACACCTCAACAATTTTTAAAAATTACATTAAAAAGTGGGCAAATGACATTAATAGACAAAAGAGAAGACATACAAATGGCCAACAGGTATATGAAAGAACGCTGAATATCACTAATCACCCAGGGAAATGCAGATCAAAACCACAATGAGATGTTATCTTACCCCAGTTAGAATGGCTATTACTACAAACACAAAAAGAGATGCTGTAGAGATGAGGATGTAGAGAAAAGGGAGCAGCAAAGCCAGCAGTATCCAGAAGTTCTCCCAAGCCCACAAGCTCATGTGAACTTTTTTGAATAAAAGCCACATTCTTCCCCTTAAATCATTATTTGTGGTACAATCTTCTCCCAAATTTCTCTCCAGATTTCATTCAAAGATGGAGCTAATTAAATCCCATGTAGCTCCACCTCTCAATATTTTTTACTTCATTTGTAACATGGCTTTTTCTCATTGTGATATCATTAAAATGAGGAACATATGGTGGAGCCTTATGTGAGAGACTCCTGAAGCGAATATGACCTTTAACTCTATTTATTTGGATTCTCACTATGTTCTTAACCGTCCCCACTTCCATGATCGAAAAAATTTTTACAAATTCCACGTCACTGCCTATGTTCTTCTCTGTTTCGTCTCTCTTCTCCAAGGCCTAGATAACGTGAACAATTGTTCCTGAAATTGCTAACCTAACTTTTTTTTCCCACTAACTAACCTTGATTGCTTGCCTTTTTTATGGAATAATTTCATTTCTTAATTTCCTTTATGAGCAGTATTTCCCATTTAACATAGTGACCTAAGGAACATGCTAGACATAAAAAGACATGAATAAGGTAGGTTCCTTTCCCTTAAGGAATTCTCAGACTAACAGCAAAGACATATAAACAAATAACTATGATACAGTCTGATAAGGGCACTAGTAGAAGGACAGGCAGCCCAGAAGAAGGAATTATTAACTCAAGCTAGGGGAACGGAAGGAAATGAAGGCCTGGTGGCATGAAACAGAGTGGCAGGTTCAGAAACTCCAAGTCCTTCCAGCATCCCAAAGCAAGACATGTAAGAGAAAGACTAACACGAGTGGAGGCTGAATCAACAGGCAGAGGCCAAACCATGAAGATGCTTTTGTATCACGCTAAGGCATTTCCACTTCCTGCAGTAAACAATTATCTTTACATTTTTTAAGAAATAGTATATAGTTCTAAAAATAAGTTTAGGTTATGTTTCATTCCTCAGTCTTAAGAGTTGCTTCCATTTTGTTATAGTTTTTTAGTTCCTTTGTTTAGAAATCAGAGTTGGTAGTCAAAATACTAAAGAGTAAAACCAAATGAATCACAGAATTACCACACCACCAAGCAGGGCTGGGCTGTTTACAAGGAAGCCCAGCTGTTTCTTCAAAGTCCAGGATCATTCTCTTTGTTTTCATTCCCATTCATTATGATGAAGAAAATATATTGTAAGTAAAATAGTAACAAATCCAAAAGAGGGTGAAAATTGGAGGAAGTAGCTCCTTCCTGGTTTATGTAACTTTTCTGTTGAGTGTTATTTTAGTTTTTGAAGTTGGCATGAATACTCACTGATGGTAGATTTCTGTTTCATCGAGTGGATACTAATGTCAGGGGAGGAGGGAATTTCCTCTGGCCCTTCCTCCTCATCTGCTTCTTCACCTCTTTTCTGTGCTCAGGCAATCAGCAGCAGTTCTTTGCTGGACACCACTCACCACACTGACAGAGGTCAACAGCCAACTAGACCCATATCTGGAATTAATTTCATAAGTCTTGTTGCTTAAGAGATAATAAAAATGCAGGTCGATTTCTAGATATTAATTCTTAATTGTTTTTCATACAATGAGAAATATTGTTGTAGAAAATAAAGTTGTTATTTAAACTAATACTGCTGAAACATTAAGAACATTTACCCAAATAACATACTGTTTTCCTTTTACTATTCTAAAGTCTGTACAGATAGTGCTATTCTACAGTTTCTACAGATTTGCTCTTCTTCAAGGAATGGTTTAATGGCAAAACAATTTTGCACTTAAATTTCCGCTATGTTTAGAATTTTTATTTATTAATGAGAACTATTGGACATCTTTACTTTTTCATTCACCTTTATGCAAGCATTTACATCAGTGCCATAAGAAATCATATGTTTAGCTTCCCAAACTTTAAACACAGTGCTTTTGAAAGAGTAATTAGAAATAAGAAAGCACTCGACAAGTGCTGTTTAATAAATGCCAATTTCTCCCATTTTTAATTATTGGGTTAGTATAAATTTTATTTTTGAGAAATTATGCATCTCGTCTGGCAGCGGTGGCTCACACCTATAATCCCAACACTTTGGGAAGCCAAGGAAGGAGGCTTGCTTGAGCTCAGGAGTTTGAAATCAGCCTGGGCAACATGGCAAAACCTTGCCTCCACAAAATATACAAAAATTAGCGGAGTGTGGTGGCACACACCTATAGTCCCACCTACGTGGAAGAATCACTTGAGCCCGGGAGGTGGAGGCTATAGTGAGCCATGATTGTGCCACTGCACACCAGCCTGGAGGGTGGAGTGAGGCCCTCTCTCAAAAAAGAAAAAAAGAAAAGAAATTATGCATCTCCTCTTGTCCAATCATAAAAATTACAGGCTTTACAAATTATTGTATCTCCTATGTATGTCTTCGATATCTATTAATGGAAATATAGTCACTCAAATGAAATCCTAAAAATGAAACTGCCTTAATTGAAAAAAAAAAAAACATGTAAGACATTGTATTTCTGCTTTAAACATATTGGTGATATTATATATCTACTAATTTGTAAGGTCACTTTTCCTTTTTCTGAAGTGACTTTAAAAATGTATAAATACAGCCAGGCGAGGTGGCTCACACCTGTAATCTTAGCACTTTGGGAGGCTGAGGAGGGCAGATCACGAGGTCAGGAGATCAAGACTATCCTGGCTAACACAGTGAAACCCTGTCTCTACTAAAAATACAAAAAATTAGCTGGGCTTGGTGGCACACACCTGTAATCCCAGCTACTCAAGAGGCTGAGACAGGAGAATCGCTTGGACCTAGAAGTTGCACTGAGCTGAGATTGCGCCACTGCACTACAGCCTAGGCAACAGAGTGAGACTCCATCTCAAAATTTAAAAAAAAAAAGTGTAAATACATGTTAATGTAACTTTATTTGAGATTAAGCCATTGGAGATTTTTTCTTTCTTTTTTTTTTTTTTTTTCGTACACAGGGTCCTGCTATGTTCCTGCTATGTTGTCCAGGCTGGTTTCAAACTCTTGGGCTCAGCAATCCTCCTGCCTTGGCCTTCTAAAGTGCTGAGATTACAGACATGTGCCACTGCACCTGGCCAAGATCTTTTCCTACTCATTGGTATTATCACACATAGGTAGAAATAATGTATAATTCAGTCTTATGAATGTGCAAATTTCTCTTTGCTTTTGATATTTCAGCTTCATCAAACCCAGCAGTCATCAAGATAAATTCAATTCTAGATATTGTAACAAAAGTGGAAGACTATTATCATAAAGGATATATTGTTGGGGCTATTCATCCTGTTATACAACCTGTGGGGCAGCGAAAACACCTACCTGCAAATTACCTATATAGAGTGGTGCTGTCGCGCTTGAAATTAAGGTAAGCACGCTGCTCAAGAAAGAGGCAGGTGAGAGTGACAGTTCTCTTTGTCTAAAAGAAAAAGAAATTTTGAATCAAGTAACGGAAAAGAAAGGATAATTGGGGGTTTTAGTTTAAAGCACATTTTCCAGCAATGGAACCTGGATCGGAGCAAGCAAATTTACACCTCCTTCCTTAAAACTCCTGATTGATTTTTGCTCCTTGCAGACAAATGGGTCCTAAGTGAGGATGTCAATGAACAAAGGGAAAGCAAAATAGATTCCAGAGGCACCTGGAAGCTCCTGTAGCCACTTTAGCAGCTGCAGGAGTAGCAGTGAGCTACTGATATCACCATTAAGCTAAAGAGCTGACCAGACCCACCAAGTCCACTTTCCCTAAGCTTTCTAACTGTTCTGCATTGTTTTATTAATAGTGGCAACAGAAACTATCTCTACATTCTAAAGCTTTTTTTTTTTTTTTAGAAAGAAAAAGAGAGGAAAGAAAGTGAGAGTGAAAGAAAGAAAAAAAAGAATGTAAGAGAGAATGAAAGAGGAAGAGAAAGAGGGAGAGAGAACGAGATTCTTGTTCTATTGCCCAGGCTAGAATG
>CAUYLG010045364.1:0-15366 GCA_963573385.1 Cacajao melanocephalus | reverse complement strand
CCCCTGCGTCCGTCCCCGCCCTCCGTGTGCGTCCCCGGCCACCGAGAGCGTCCCGGGCCACCGAGTGCGATCCGGGTCCCCGTGGTGGGACCGGGTCTCTGTGAGGGTCCCGGGTCTCTGTGTGGGTCCCCGGTCTCCGTGAGGGTCCCTGGTCTCCGTGTGGGTCCCCGGTCACCGTGCGGGTCCCTGTGTGGGTCCCCGGTCTCCATGAGGGTCGCCGGTCTCCGTGAGGGTCCCCGGTCTCCGTGAGGGTCCCCGGTCTCCGTGCGGGTCCCTGTGTGGGTCCCTGGTCTCCGTGAGGGTCCCCGGTCTCCATGAGGGTCCCCGGTCTCTGTGAGGGTCCCTGGTCTCCGTGCAGGTCCCCGGTCTCCGTGCAGGTCCCTGTGTGGGTCCCTGGTCTCCGTGTGGGTCCCCGGTCTCCGTGAGGGTCCCCGGTCTCCGTGAGGGTCCCCGGTCTCCATGAGGGTCCCCGACCAGGGCTGCCAGCCCTGTGTGTGTCAGTGCTTCTCTCTGAAGGTGCCTCAGTGTGTCCCTGTGGCATTGCAGCTTCTCATACGACAGAAAGGGTCATTTCCTTCCCCAGTTGCCCCCTCTTCCAGCTCCCAAATTTACCTCTAAATCACATGACCTCTTTGCTTAAAGAGCATGAGTCACCGCGGCCCTCAGAGGGCTCTAAGCTCCAAAGTGCTGCCCGGAGAGAATGGCCTGGCTGCCAGCCCTTGCACCTGCCATGTCTCTGGCCTGCCTGTCTCTGTTCTTTCCCCTGTAGTCTCCGTGACAGGAAGCCTTGAGGCTGGGAGTGGGCACCTGTTGCATGATTCTGTTTAGATGAAATGTGCAGAACGGGCAAATCCACAGACACAGAAAGCAGACGAGTGGGTGTCGAGGGCTCAGGAGGGAGGGGAATGAAGAATACTGGGAATGGGGCTTCCTTCCGGGGTGGTGAAAATGTGGAACTGAGGCTGAGCGTGGTGGCTCACTCCTGTAAACCCAGCATTTTGGGAGGCCGAGGCAGATGGATCATAAGGTCAGGAGTTCAAGACCAGCCTGACCAACATGGTGAAACCCCGTCTCTACTAAAAATACAAAAGTTAGCTGGGCATGGTGGCACGCACCTGTAATCTCACCTACTCCAGAGGCTGAGGCAGGAGAATTGCTTGAACCAAGGAGGGGCAGAGGTTGCAGTGAGCCGAGATCACACCACTGCCCTCCAGCCTGGGCAATATAGCAAGACTCTGTCTCAAAAAAAAAAAAAAAAAGCAGAACTGTACAGATGTGGTGTTCACACAACATTGTGAGTGCACTGAATGTTCTTGAATTGTGCACTTTAATATGGTTAATTTCATGTTATGTGAATTTTACATGAAATTTTACATGCCAGGACATGGGCCTTCTGGGAGATGCTCCTGCTCTTCCCTCGGTGGTGGTGGGAGGCAGGGGTTGGGCTCATCTTCGCAGCGGTGTTTATGCCCCTCTGGCTGCATGCTGTGCTCCCCATCTGCTTGGCCTCCACCCAGACCCGTTTCCAACACCAATCCATTCTGGAAGCTCCCAGGACTGAAACCCTGGGCCTGCTGATGCACTGCTGGGGGGGGTGGGGCTTCTCTCCGGCTCTACCCTCTGCTCCCCAGAGGGGCTCCGCTTCTGCAGCCCCTTTCAGGCCCTGACCTCGTTCCTCCTGCTCAAAGCCTGAGCTTCGGCTCAGCTACACGGCCACCCGAGGAAGGGCCAAGTGCCCGGCGGACAGAGCCAGGCCATGCGGTGCCAACTGCGCCCCCCCTTGCAGGCGAACCTCACCAAGTCTCAAAACGAATTTAAGATTGTTCTGAAAGAGCTAGAAGATTCACTCTTGGCCCGTCTGTCAGCTGCGTCGGGGAACTTCCTGGGAGACACGGCCTTGGTGGAGAATCTGGAGACCACCAAGCACACGGCCATTGAGATTGAGGAGAAGGTCAGAGCTGCCTTGGTGATGCGCCCTGGTTGCCGGGGCATGGGAGGCTGGGCTGCGAGCGACTGGCACCTCCCCCATGAGCAGGGAGAAAAGCGGCTTCAGTCATAGGTACCCGAGCCGGTCCAGGGCAGGAGAAGGGGCCCGGGCTCCCATCTTGCACCCAGCTGCCGTTCAGAGCCCTTGGGTGGCTTCCCAGGGAGCCAGGGTGGTGGCTGGGAATGAGCTCACCTGCTCATGGCACTGCCCGTCTGCTGTGTTGTTCAAGCCCCTTTTGTTTGTGTCGAGGTGGTGGAGGCAAAAATCACAGAAGTTAAAATCAATGAAGCGAGAGAGAACTACCGCCCGGCCGCGGAGAGGGCGTCTCTGCTCTACTTCATCCTGAATGACCTCAACAAAATCAACCCCATCTACCAGTTCTCCCTCAAGGTGGGCTCTGCAGCTGGGGCTCGTGCTGTCCTCAAGGTGGGGCTGCATCTGGGCTCCACAGCCAGGCCTGTTGCCTGCACAGCCGTCGGGCAGTACCAGGCCACCCTCAGAGGGCAGACCTGGTCCAGCCTGCAGATGGGGCTGGAAGGGGGAGCCAGGGGTCCCCATCAGTCCTCTGCCCACTCTCCCCAGGAGAGGGTATGGGCTGCTCCCTCCTCCCTGCTCTTCCCCTGGAACCTCCAGGCACCCTCCACCTACTCAAAACAAACTGGATGGCTGGATGTGGTTCACTCCTGTAATCCCAGCACTTTGGGAGGCCAAGGTGGGTGGATCACGAGGTCAGGAGTTCAAGACCAGCCTGACTAACATAGTGAAACCTTGTCTCTACTAAAAATACAAAAATTACCCAGGTGTGGTGGTGTGCGCCTGTAATTCCAGCTACTCCGGAAGGCTGAGGCAGGAGAATAGCTTGAACCCGGGAGGCGGAGGTTGCAGTGAGCTGAGATCACGGCACTGCTCTCCAGCCTGGGCGACAGAGCGAGACTCCGTCTCAAACAAAACAGACTGGAGGCCCACAGGCAGCAGGGAGCGGTGGCGGGGAGCGGTGGCGGGGAGGGGTGGCGGGGAGCGGTGGTGGGGAGGGGTGGCGGGCTCCATCTCTACACGCCTCCATGGCTCTCGGTGGCGGCTCCCCAGGCCTTCAATGTCGTGTTCGAGAAAGCCATCCAGAGGACCACCCCTGCCAGCGAGGTGAAGCAGCGGGTGATCAACCTGACAGATGAGATCACCTACTCTGTCTACATGTACACAGCCCGGGGGCTCTTCGAGAGGGACAAACTCATTTTCCTGGCACAAGTTGCATTTCAGGTAATGTGTAGCATCGCTGCTCCAAGTGCGTGGTCTGTGGACCAGCAGCGTCCGTGTCCCCCGGGAGCTTTGTGGAAAGGCAGATTCTTGGGCCCCCACCCAAACCTGGTGAATTGAAACCCGCATTTCAGCAACACCCAGGTGATTATGAAGTCTGAGATGTCTGATGTGGAACAAGCCTGGAGCTCTCTGAGTCCATAATAGGGAAGCTGCCATCGTGGTCCAGTGGGAGCTGGTGAAGGGGAGGTCCGGTGAGGAGAATTTCACAAGGAAATGTCATTTTACATTTAAGTTGTACAGAGTAAACAGTCCTGCATTTGTGCTTAGCCCACTGTGGGCTGAGTGATGTTTCTTAAGAAATAAATGTATGAATAAAGAAATATATCTCCTGTTTATACAGTCCTGCTAAACTATTTAAAGATTTGCATTCTCTGAAATCGATTCCACAGCCTTAGTCCATTGTGTGCTGCTGTACAGAGTACCTAAGGCTGGGTAATCCATATTTTTTCCTTTTTTTTCTTTTTTTTTTTTTTAACCAGTGTCACGTGATACTAGGTAATCTATAAACAATAGAAATTCATTTGTCATGGTTCTGAGGTCCAGGAAGTTCTGTATGAAAGTGCTGGCATCTGGCAAGGGCCTTCCTGCTGTGTCATCCCATGGTGGAAGGCCAGAGGGTGAGAGAGAGCACAAAAGGGGCCAAACTCAGGCTGGGCGTGGTGGCTCACGCCTGTAATCCAAGCACTTTGGAGGCCAAGGCGGGCAGATCACCTGAGGTCAGGGGTTCAAGACCAGCCTGACCAACATGGTGAAACCCTGTCTTAAAAAAAAAAAAAAAAAGGGAGGGGGCCAAACTCCTCCTTATGTAACAAACTCACTCCGTTGATCATGGCATTAAGCCACTCACTGTGCTGTCATGGCCCAGGCGCCTCTCATGAGGCCCCACCCCACAACACTGCGGCACTGAGGAGTCCATTTCCCACATATGCTTTTTGGGGCACACATTCAGACCGCAGCACAGCCCGTCTGCAGTTTTGTTCACACGTGCTGTAAGGATGGTTGGAAACACTGGTCTTTGTTGCTGTTGTTTCTGCTGCTATTTTGAGACAGGATCTTCTTTGTCACCCAGGCTGGAGTATAGTGGTGCAATCATAGTTCACTGTAGCCTTGAATTCCTGGACTCAAGAAATCCTCCCACTTTAGCCTCCTGAGTAGCTGGGACTACAGACATATGCCACCATACTTGGCCAATTCTTTAGTTTTTTTTAATGTTTAAATTTTTTTTTTTTTTTTTTTTTTTTAAGTAGAGACAAAGTCTCACTATGTTGCCCAGGCTGGTCTTGAACTCTTGGGCTCATGTGATCCTCCTGCCTCAACCTCCCTATAGCTGGGAATACAAGTGTACACTGCTATACCTGCCTAATTTTTTTAAAAATGTGTTTACAGAGACAGGGTCTCGCTATATTCAGGCTGGGCAACATTAACTGTATAAATAGGTTGGGCATCAGTGTAAACGTAGCTGCTTTCTTTTCTTTTCTTTTCTTTCTTTTTTTTTTTTTAAGACAGAGTCTCCCTCTGTCACCCAGGCTGGAGTGCAATGACATGACCTCATTGCAACCTTTGCCTCCCAGGTTCAAGCTATTCTCATGTCCCACCCTCCTGAGTAGCTGGGATTACAGGCACCTGCCATCACGCCTAGCTAATTTTCATATTTTTAGTAGAGACAGGGTTTCGCCATGTTGGTCAGGCTGGTCTTGAACTCCTGACCTCAGGTGATCCACCCGCCTCGGCCTCCCGAACTGTTAGGATTACAGGCGTGGGCCACTGCGTCTGGCCTTAAGCCTAGCTTTCAGTTCAAACTCAGACTTTGAATCAACAGGATCCATATCATGAAGGTTCCTTTTACATGTGAATCTCCGAATCACAGGTTCACTGTGAGCTTTTCTTCTGGCTGAGAGGTCATCGGGATAAGAGCTGGTCAGTGCTCCCCCTGATTTTCCAGGGTAGAAGGCATTCTCTTCGGGCCCAAAGAATGTTTTGTTTGACCAAAAGAAAGCATCCTGCTCAGGAAGAAACTCTCTATGGGATCTGAAAAACAGACCCTTTGGGCACTTGACTGAGGAGATGGTATCACCCCTGCTCCCAGCCACCTGCTGCCCATCTGAGACAGAGGGTGCCAGGTTAGCTGCCCAATATACCACTTCAAAGTGGCCCAGACCCTGCCCACAGGAGGTCCAGAGGGCCGGCATGTACAGGTGAGAAGATGGCATGGAATAGGACCCAGCGTTCCACTCCTGGGCACACACCCACAGACCTGAAAACAGGTGCCCAGCATCCGTCCAGAGTCCTGTACACCAGCAATCACAGCAGCATTAGTCACAGCAGCCACAAGCCAGATGAGGCCAGGCACTGCGGCTCATGTCTCTAATCCCAACATTGAGGGAGGTCAAGGCAAGAGGATCCCTTGAGGCTGTTTGAGACCAGCCCAGTCAATATAGCAAGACCCCATCTCTACAAAAAAATAAATAGCTAGGTAAAGTGATGCATGCCTGTAGTCCCAGCTACTCGGGAGGCTGGGATGGGAGGATCAAGTGAGTCCAGGAGTACGAGGCTGCAGTCTGCTATGATCACAGTACTACGTACTACACTCCAGCCCGGGCAACGGAGCGATACCCTGTCTCTAAAAAACAATAAGGCCGGGTGTGGTGGCTCTCACCTGTAATCCCAGCACTTTGGGAGGTCAAGGCGGGCAGATCACTTGAGGCCAGGAGTTCAAGACTAGCCTGGCCAAGATGGCGAAACCCTGTCTTTACTAAAAATGCAAAAATTAGCCAGGCGTGGTGGCATACATCTGTAATCCCAGCTACTCGGGAGGTTGAGGCAGGAGAATCGCTTGAACACAGGAGATGGAGGTTGCAGTGAGCTGAAATTGCACTACTGTGCTCCAGCCTGGGAGACAGAATAAGACTCAGTCTCAAAAAGATAACAATAAATAATAAAAATAAATTTTAAAAAGCCAGCCAATTCACAATAGCCAAACAACGTGCTGTCCGTCAGTAGATGAACAGGATATTACTCGGCCTCACAGAGGAAGGGAGTTCTGACACATCTACCATGTGGATGAACCTCAGAAGCATCACGCTAAGTGAAAGATGCTGGATGCAAACGGGGCACATCGCGTGCTTCCATTTGTAGGAAGCATCCAGAACTGGAGCATCCCTAGACAGAAGGCAGAGGAGCGGCTCTCAGAGGCGAGGGGAGATGGGGTAGTGGAGGGGAGATGGGGAGTGACTGCTTAAGGCTGGGGGTGGTAAGGGGGTAACAAAATTCCTGGAAGTAGATGGTGCTGGTGGTTGTGAACATGTGAAATGCCACCGAACTGTACACTAAAATATGATTCAAAGACTCAAGTTTTTTTTGTTTTTGTTTTTGTTTTTTTAGATAGTCTGGCTGTGTTGCCCAGGCTGGAGTGCATGGCATGATCTCAGCTCACTGCAATTTCTGCCTCCTGGGTTCGATTCTCCTGCCTCAGCATCTTGAGTAGCTGGGACTACAGGCACGCACCACCACGCCTGGCTAATTTTTTTGCATTTTTACTAGAAACGGGTTCACCATGTTGGCTAAGCTGATCTCAAACTCCTGACCTCAAGTGATCCACCCCCCTAGGCCTCCCAAAGTGCTGGGATTACAGGCATGAGCCACCGTGCCTGGGGAAATGGTCAATTTTGTGGTATGTGTATGTTGCCACAACTTAAAAAGTGAGACGAGGTAAAGACAAAATTTTGACTCAACCCGAAGAGGCAGGACAGCGCTCCCACTGCAGGCCGGGAGTGTGGACTCCTCTCTGGGTCCGCGCGCGTCTTCAGGGCTGCTGACGCGTGACCGGCCGTGTTAAGTGTGTCCACCTCCGTGTTCCTCCAGGTCCTGTCCATGAAGAAAGAGCTGAACCCGGTGGAGCTGGATTTCCTCCTGCGGTTCCCTTTCAAGGCAGGGGTGGTCTCACCGGTGGACTTCCTGCAGCACCAAGGCTGGGGTGGGATCAAGGTTCGTCTTTAGATGTTGCACACGGTGTGCTTCCTTCCCGCCGTGGGGCCTCTCCGGCTGGTGCTGCGGGTGTTCACAAGGCCGGAATGCCAGGCTCCGTGGCCTGCAAAATTCAGTAAAGCAAGGAGGTCTCACAGATGGGGATAGAGACCAAGATGGGCTGGCTGCCAGATAGCTCTGCATTCCTACTGGGAATGTGACATGTATTAGGTCCCTGAGGCCTGCACACAGCAAGCACAGTGACATCCTCTGGGGGCCAGAAGCAGCCCCAGGGCGTGTTCTTCCCCTCCCCTTACCACCCCCGGCCTCCCCCAGCCTCTCCTCCTCCCCGTGTAGGGAGGTGCCAAGTGAAAAGGTTGTTCTTTGGATTCCTGGACATAGTCAGGGACCCCTGAGTCTCAAGGCCCGCTCAAAAAGACCTGAAGAAGGTTGTCCCCTGAGCTAGAATGGCCCCATTTCCAGAGACCCCTAGATCAGCAGCCCCTAGTGCCTCCCACGCCTCATGTCCCCAGACTGGACCCCACCGAGGAGGCTCCGAGCATTGTCCTGGGCTGCCTGAGCTGGGCACGGACAGCTGGTGCTTTGGTGGCAGGCCTCGGGCTTTCTTATCCCAGGGCCCCAGTGTCCTTGGAGGGCAGTGGCCTCTCCTCCTGGAATGAACTCTAAAGGAAGGCTCTAGGGACCCGGGTAAGTGGGAAGAGTCACAGGGCCCGCTACCTCCACCCCTAGGCCCTCTCGGAGATGGATGAGTTCAAAAACCTGGACAGTGACATCGAAGGATCTGCCAAGCGCTGGAAGAAGCTGGTGGAGTCGGAAGCCCCCGAGAAGGAGATCTTCCCCAAGGAGTGGAAGAACAAGACGGCGCTGCAGAAGCTGTGCATGGTGCGCTGCATGAGGCCGGACCGCATGACCTACGCCGTCAAGTGAGTGTCCGCAGCCCCCGAGGGTCAGGCCTGATGGAAACTCCGCTCAGTTGCTCTGCTAGACCCAGTGCAGACTCAAGTTGATCCCCTGAACATCTTTCTTCTCGTTTTACAGAGGAACGAAACGGGGCTCAGAAGGGCTAAGTCATGTCACACGAAGTTCTTCCAGGACAGAGGCAGGATTCCACCCTGGGCTGGCGACTCCAGTCCTGAGTTCATGTTAACCCTTAATGTCTCAGACATTAAGACATCATTAGAGGAGCCCCTTGTCTCTCACTAACACGACTGAGGAGGGTGCCCTGTGATACCTGATAGGAAGGAAAGACTCCCCATATAAGCCACCTAGATGGAAAGTAATTTTTTTTTTGAGATGGAGTTTCACTCTTGTTGCCCAGGCTGGAGGGCAATGGCACCATCTTGGTTCATTACAACCTCCACCTCCCTGGTTCAAGCGATTCTCCTGCCTCAGCCTCCCGAGAAGCTGGGATTACAGGCATGCACCACCATGCCCGGCTAATTTTGTATTTTTAATAGAGACAGGGTTTCTGTGTGTTGATCAGGCTGGTCTCGAACTCCTGACCTCAGGTGATCCACCTGCCTTGGCCTCCCAGAGTGCTGACATTACAGGCATGAGCCACTGTGCCCAGCCAAGGAAAGTAAAATGTGAATTGTGGATGTGAATGTGCACTGTGGCCGTGCAAATGGGGTCCTTTGAGGATGTTTTAGGGGGAGAAAACAGTGGCAAAACCATTAGCATGCGAGGACTCTGAGCCCCTCGGTGGCAAAATGTAATCAAACTATATTCATGTGGCTAGTTTGCAAGAGAACCGTTCTGATTTCATCAATTTCTCCAGACCTGAAACCTTCTGTGCTGGAAGGATGGGCTGTTGAAGGAAGGAGGTGAAGTTTCACACAGAAACGAGCCTCGGGTCTGTCCTTGGAGCACCTGTGGCCTGTCTGGCTTCTTTCCTTTTCATTCTTCCAAGTAGCCTGAAAGCAGCCAGGTTTCCCAAAAGACACTCATGTCCCTCACAGAATTCCCCTCTGGCGGCCAGGTGCGGTGGCTCACACCTATAATCCCAGTACTTTGGGAAGGACCACTTGAACCCAGGAGTTTGAGACCAGCCTGGGCAAAATAGTGAGACCCCATCTCTACAAAAAATCTAAAAATGAGCCAGGCGTGGTGGTGTGCGCCTGTAGTCCCAGCTACTCAGGAGACTGAGGTGGGAGAATCACTTGGGTCCGGGAGGCAGAGGCTGCAGTGAGCCGTGATTGCGCCACTGCACTGCAGCCTGGGTGACAGAGCGAGACCCTGTCTCAAAATAAATCAGAAAAAAAGAATTCCCCTCTGACAAAGCAGAGGCCTGACTCCCAGGAGTGAGTTTAGTTTTGCTTTGTTTTCGTCAGACAGGAGAGGACAGGGACCGGGAGTGGTGGGGACGAGGGGGTGGAGTGAAGTCAGAGTTACTGTGATGTAGGAGGGCAGCGAGGTCCAGGGAGAAAGCCGGCTGCATCCTGCACTCAGAGTTGGAGGAAGCTGCGTCAGAGTTTGGGAAAGGCCAAGGTCAAGGTCACTTGACCATCACAGCAGGAACACCCTCTCCTGTGGGAGCGTGCAGCATGTTTGGACCCAGCGTGCATCCGATTCCTCGTCTGGAAGATGAGGTGACCTTCCCCATCTCCTGAGAGCTTCCAAGAATCACCTGTTAGCCTGTGTGACTGCACTCTGGCTACCTAAAAGGAAACAGCCACCCACTGCAGACGCATTTGGGTGCTTTGCGGTGACCTGGACCATCCCAAACACCCGTGAGCCCAGATCATTCCTCAGCTTTGACAGTCCTGGGAGCACTTCCACACTCATAGGTCACAGGTCACGGGCACTGGGGGGGCAGGCCAGGCCACCCCCGGTGCACAGCACAAGCTCTGGTGCATGGCACCTGCCAATTTCCATGGTGTCCCCTCCGTGGCTGGCTGTAAGCTGCCAGGGTCTGCTGCAAGCTGTCACCAGCCGGCTCCAGGGCTCCTTTGTCAAGGCCACGGTGCCGGAGGAGGCATGAAGCCTGACTGGAATCCAGCATGCATGCTGCTGCGTCATTAATTCATCCATAGCCAAAGACCATTTGGCCTGGCCAAGTAACTAGCAAAGGTGATCTAGAGTCCTTCCTGCCCAGGGGCAGGACTTCGTAGGTTCTGGAAGTTCCTTCCTGGACAAGGATCACAGCATCTAGGGTCTGAGTCCATTCCGGAGGCCTGAGTAGAAGTGGGGGTCTTCAGAGGAGCAGCTCCTCCCCACCCTTGCCTGAGGCCGGCCCCAGTTCAGGCACCGTACAGAAGCCAGCAAAGGCTAGTGCAGGCAGAGGAACAGCAGATCCAGGTATTCCCAGAAAGTCCCAAGGGCATGGAGAGGCACTAGCCGATGACTCCTGGTTGAACCAGAGGAGCTGAGGTGCGCCGGGGAGCCTGAGTGTCAGCAGACCCTTCTGAAAGTCGACCTGGAATCAGAGCACTCAGGCGTTCACCTGGCCGGGGATGAGCAGTTCTCACCCCTTGGGATGCGGCCATTTTGTCTTCCTTTCAAACACCAGCTGGCCACTAAAATCTTACTATTTTTTTTTTTCGAGATGGAATCTCGCTCTGTTGCCCAGGCTGGCGTGCAATGGTGCCATCTCACCTCACTGCAACCTCCACCTCCTAGGTTCAAGTGATTTTCCTGCCTCGGCCTCCCAAGTAGCTGGGATTACAGGCCTATGCTACCACACCTGGCTGTTTATATTTTTAGTAGAGACAGGGTTTCACCATGTTGGCCAGGCTGGTCTCCAACTCCTAACCTCAAGTGATCTGCCCACCTTGGCCTCCCAAAGTGCTGGGATTACAGGCGTGAGCACCACACCCAGCAATTATACTCATCTTAGCTCAGGTAATTCATCTTTCCACATAGTGAGCTCAGCCCCTGTGATCACAGGACAAAGGCTGACACCTGATGGAAGGATCACCAGAGCATCACTAGGTTCTCCGTAGGAGGATTATCCAAGGCGCCAACTGACCCCAGACTCATTGGGGTCAAGTTAGAGTTTGGAGCTACTGTATAGAGAGGTGTTTATATCATCTAAAGTCACTTTTTTTTCTTTGACTTTTTTAGGCTCACCAAAGCTGCTCTAATCTGAACTTCCTTCCTTCTCCACCCCCCGCAGTTGACCCTGGGTGCATTCCAAGGCTGGACTCTCCCTGCAGCTGCTCAGACTGCTCCAAGAAGGAGCACAGTGTGGGGCCCCTTGGGAAAGAAAGGGTGCCCGGGACAAACAAGGCCAAGACAGAAAACACGTATCCCCCACCCCCGTCCCTCACAGAAAGGAAAGCCCAGTGAAGACTCTGCTCTCCTGCCATAGGCCTTGTCCCACTGAAGAAATCCACAAAAAATGGCCCTCCTGCCTGGGCCACGGCCCACCCCAATCCCCTTGCCCTGGCCTAGGGCCTCAGGTTTTGGGTCTCACGATGCGCTCTGCCCCTAGGAACTTCGTGGAGGAAAAGATGGGCAGCAAGTTTGTGGAAGGCCGGAGTGTCGAGTTTTCTAAGTCCTATGAGGAGAGCAGCCCCTCCACACCAGTCTTCTTCATCCTATCCCCAGGAGTTGACCCCTTGAAAGACGTGGAAGCCCTGGGTAAGTGTAGCAGGCACGTGATGTTCTCAAAGATGAAGCATTGTCAGCATCACCAGGCACCAGGGAAATGCACACCGAACCCACATGAGACGCTGCTTCATACCTAAGTCACCACTTCACACCCGGGATGCCGCTTCACACCCAAGACACTGCTTCACACCTGAGACACCAATTCACACCCAAGATGCCACTTCACACCCAAGACAGCGCCTCACCCAAGACGCCACTTCACACCCGGGACGCCGCCTCACACCTGGGATGCTGTCTCACACCCGGGATGCCACCTCACACTCGGGATCCCGCCTCACACCTGGGATCCCGCCTCACACCCGAGATGCCGCATCACTCGAGACACCAATTCACACCTGAGATGCCACTTCACACCCGAGATGCTGCTTCACACCCGAGATGCCACTTCACACACTGAGATGCCACTTCACACTTGAGATGCTGCCTCACACCCGAGACACCAATTCACACCTGAGAGGCCACTTCACACCTGAGATGCCGCTTCAACCCAAGACACCACTTCACATACCAAGATGCCACTTCACACCTGAGATGCTGCCTCATACCTGAGACACCAATTCACACCTGAGAGGCTGCTTCACACCTGAGACGCCACTTCACATGCTGAGACGCTGCTTCACACGCTGAGACGCTGCTTCACACCCAGGACACTGCCTCACACCCGAGACACCAATTCACACCTGAGATGCTGCTTCACACACCGAGACACTGCTTCACACCCAAGACAGCGCCTCACACCCGAGACACCGCCTCACACTCGAGACGCCGCTTCACACTTGAGTTGCTGCTTCAGACCCGAGATGATGCTTCACACCCGAGATGATGCTTCACACCCATAGGATGGCAGTGATCAAGAACGGGAAAATAACACATGTTGTGAGGACCCTGAGAACTGGGACCCTTGTAGGTTACTGGGAGGATGTAAAATGGGGCTGCTGTTGTGGAAAACGGTCTGGTGATTTCTCTATAAGTTACATACAGAATTAGCACATGACCCAGTAGTTCCACTCCTGGGTATACACCCAAAAGAATTGGAAATTTAAATTTGTCTCTAAGCAAGTACTCTACACAAATGTCCATTCATAACAGCCAAAAGGCAGAAACAGCCCACATGTCCACTAACTGAGGAATGGATAAATGGATTAACAGAGTGTGTTGGAGCTATACACAGGAATAGTATCCCTTGATTAAAAAAGAATTGCCAGGCACAGCAGCTCACACCAGTATCCCAGGACTTTGGGAGACCCAGGTGGGCAGATCGCTTGATCACAGGAGCTCAAAACCAGCTTTCACAACATGGCAAAACCCTGTCTCTACAAAACATACAAAAAAATGTAGCAGGACGTGGTGGTGCAAGCCTGTAGTTACAGCTACTCGGGAGGCTGAGGTGGGAGGATCACTTGAGCCGGGAAGGTTGAGGCTGCAGTGAGCTGTGATGAGTCACTGCACTCCAGCCTGGGTGACTGAATGAGACCCTGTCTCAAAAAAAAAAAAAAAGAGTAGGCTAGGTGCAGTGGCTCACAGCTATAGTCCTAGAACTTTGGGAGGCTGAGGTAGGGGGATCGCGTGAGCTCAGGAGTTCAAGATCAGCCTGGTCAACCTAGGGAGACCTTGTCTCTCCAAAAAATTTATAAATTAGCTGGGCATAGTGGTGCACGCCTGTAGTCCCAGCTACTCTGGAGGCCGAGGCAGAAGGATCACTTGAGATTGGAGAGTGGAGTTCAGCCTGGGTGACAGAGTGAGACCCTGTCTGAAAAAAAAAAAAAAAAAAAAGGCCAGGCACAGTGGCTCATGCCTGTAATCCCAGCACTTCGGGAGGCCAAGGCGGGTGGATCGCCTGAGGTCAGGAGTTCGAGACCAGCCTGGCCAACATGGTGAAACTCCGTCTGTACTAAAAATACAAACATTAGCCAGGTGTGGTGGTATGCACCTGTAATCCCAGCTACTGAGAAGGCTGAGGCAGGAGAATTGCTTGAACCCAGGAGGTGGAGATTGCAGTGAACCAAGGTTGTGCCACTGCACTTCAGCCCGGATGACAGAATGAGACTCCGTCTCACACACACACAAAAGTGAAGTATTGATACATGCTATCACATGGATGGACCTCAAAAACACTATGCTCAGTGAAAGAAGCCAGACCCAAAGGCCCCATATGGTATGGTCCCATTAATACAAAATACACAGAATGGGTGAATCCATGGAGACACAAAGGAGATGGCAGATGAGTGGTTGCCTGGAGGAGCCACCGGAGGAGAGGCTGGGAGGGAGTGTCCGATGGGTATGGGGGCCACCTCTTGGGCCATGACAGTGCTCCAGAACCAAACAGATGACTGCACAACATTGTGAATTTACTGAATGTCACTTCATTACGTGCTCTCAGATGGTTTTTTAAATGGCAAATTTTACATCGCGTGTATTTTACCACCAAAACTAAATGAGGGAGACATGTGGAATTCCTGGCTGGGTGACACAGATCACAGAGCCTGAATCTGCGTCATTTAATTACCTGGTGTTTTTTTCCTGTTTTTCTTTTCTTTAGGAAAAAAACTAGGATTTACCATAGACAATGGAAAACTCCATAATGTGTCCCTGGGGCAGGGACAAGAGGTGGTGGCCGAGAACGCCCTGGACATGGCTGCAGAGAAGGGACACTGGGTCATTCTGCAGGTATGAGGCGGCCGGCACTGCGGGGGAAGGGCTCCCTGCACTGAGGCGGCCGTGGGGATGGGCCAGAAGGCCCGGAAGGAAGCAGGATCTGGAATTCGCATTCAGAAATGTGGGTGGAACTCCTACCACCCACTGAAGGAGTGGGGACCCCCATGTCAGCTCTGCCAGGGTCGGCTGTGTGGTGTGGGGCGCCATGACTGCCCAGAGGAGAGGGTGGACTCTTCAATGGCAAGAGGGATGCTGGGCTTCATACCAGAGCACCCCAAAGAGAGATTATTTCAAGAACAAACGGCCAGATGCAGTGGCTCACACCTGTAATCCCAGCACTTTGGGAGGCCGAGGCAGGCAGATCACCTGAGGTCAGGAGTTCGAGACCAGCCTGGCCAACATGGCGAAACCCCATCTCTAGTAAAAATACAAAACTTAGCCAGGCCTGGTGCCACACGCCTGTAATCCCACCTACTCGGGAGGCCGAGGCAGGAAAATTGCTTGAACCCAGGAGGCAGAGGTTGCATTGAGCTGAGATCACGCCAGAGCACTCCAGCCTGGGTGACACAGTGAGACTCTGTCTCAAAAAAAATAATAACAAATTCTGGGTTGACGAAAGCATTCCTCCTCCTCCCCCCTCCTCCCTCCTTCTCCTCCCCCCTCCTCCCCTCCTTCTACTCCCCCCTCCTCCCCTCCTTCTACTCCCCTCTCCTCCCCTCCTTCTCCTCCCCCCTCCTCCCTCCTCCCTCCTCCTCTCTGGGGCCAGGTAGCAAAGCCCAGAGTGCTGAGGAGATGGTCTCTGCACATTTGGC
>CAUYLG010045363.1:0-52078 GCA_963573385.1 Cacajao melanocephalus | reverse complement strand
TTTCCCTGCCCGTGCCCCTTTCCTTACCTTGCCCTTCCCCCTTCCCCGTGCTCCTTCCCTTTCCCCCTTCCCTTCCCATCCCTCCGTCCCTTCCACTTCCCTTCCCCTTCCCCTTCCCCCTTCTCTCCCTCTTTCTCCTTTCCTTTCCCTTCCCCCTTCCTTCCTCTTCCCTTTTCCCTTTCCCTTCTCCCTTTCTTTCCCTTCCTTTCTCTCTCTCTCTCTCTGACTCTCTTTTTCTGAAAAAGGGGTCTTGCTCTGTCACCCAGGCTAGAGTACAGTGGCAGAATCAGGGCTCACTGCTGCCATGACCTCCTGGGCTCAAGCAGTCCTCCTGCCTCAGCCTCCCAAGTAGCTGGGAATACAGGTGGGCACCACCACGCTTTAAGTGGAGATGGGGTTTTGCCACATTGCCCAGGCTGATCTTGAACTCCTAGGCCCAAGCAACCCTCCTGCCTTCGCCTCCCAAAGTGCTAGGATTACCTGCCTGAGCCACCACGCCCGCATAGTATCATTTTGAAAGTCAAATCATCTCTTCCATGAGGAAGGAAGGACAGCTGTGGCGCCTCAACTGTGTGCATGATACGAATCCATGCTTCCCTCTGGGGAAGTATCAGCCTCCATGGGCTTAGGTGCTCAAGTGAGAGGGATGTCAGCTTGGATGACAGCATGAGCCTCATGTTTGCATTTTTCCAAGGATGCCATCTACATCTCTAGTTTACTGAGCCTAGAGTCCTTCTCCAGCCGCTGCTGAGGGCATGAAGTCATCTGGGGGTAGGGGGCGCAGGTGTGGGGGGAGAAGCATATCCTCCAGTCCCTTGGGTGCGGCAGGCTCCCTGTGCTTGTGGTGGTGCCCGCAGGGGGCAGCCCCTCTCACCAGCATCCGCCTTGAGGTTGTCAGCTCTAATGTGGCCCCAAGAGAATCAGTTCCATCATGGATTAGTAAGAATTTATTTTGAACACGTTGTGGGAAGATGGTGGCTGCAGGGGGTAGTGGGGGTGAGAGGAAGCCTGTTAGAGGACACCAGGTTTCCCACCAGGGAACCCCACTGGATGTCGCTTCTCCCCGACCCAGCCTCTAGACAGACCCCCTTTGTTAGCATGCCCACCCTGCTCAGCAAACCCAAGTAAGGGGTCAGCTGAGCAGCACCCCCATCCCAGCATTCCCAAACCTGGGGGTTGGCCAAGCAGTGCCCCCACCCCGGAATTCCCAAACCTGGGGGTCGGCCAAGCAGTACCACCACCCCAGAATTCCCAAACCTGGGGGTCGGCCGAGCAGTGCCCCGACCCTGGCATTCCCAAGCGGGCCCGGCGTGGGGGTGACTCAGCTCGTTCCACTCCATCTGTTAGAAAAGGCACTGGACGATCCAGGGTTGAAGCTGGGTGGGATTTTAGGGGTGACTCCATGCAAACAAACGTAAATCAACTTCCATCCTGCCAGAAGCTCTGCTGATATTTGAGAGGCCAGCTAATGAAAACAGTCACAGTTTAAAATCTTCACTCTCTAATATCTATTGCAAAATTGCATTGGATCATTAAAAATCAAGAGTCTAGGCCCCTAGACCAGGCCTCCTTCCTGGGGACGCTGCCCCCAAATTAGGATTTCACATGATACCTCTGGCATTTCCAAAGGGCCAACCCCAGAATTGCTCATTCCCCAGCATGCCTGGGCTCTGAGTGGCACCCCAGGTAACACAGCATCCCCCTGCTAGCCCACGCTGCTAAGAGATGCTGCTGGGTCGGGTGGCTCATGCCTGTAATCCCAGCACTTTGGGAGGCTGAAGCAGGTGGATCACCTGAGGTCAGGAGTTCGAGACCAGCCTGGCTAACATGGTGAAACCCCGTATCTACTAAAAATACAAAAATTAGCCGGCTATGGTGGCGTGCACCTGTAATCCCAGCCACTTGGGAGGCTGAGGCAGGAGAATTGTTTGAACCTGGGAGGCGGAGGTTGCAGTGAGCCGAGATCATGCCATTGCACTCCAGCCTGGGTGACAGCAAGACTCCGTCAAAGAAAAAAAAGAGAGACACTGCCACGACACTTCTGTCCTTAAGTCTGATTTTGGGGATGGTTGCTGTGGGGACAGATGAGTGGGTGTGGCTCCTTTTCTGGACTAGACTGCTGTGTGCGCTGTGGGTGCTAGCCTTGGAGGACCCTTTGGCCACCATCACCAGAAAGCCTCCAGCCCAAAGACCTTTCTCGGGTGCTTACAGTTTATCCACACTTTTCCTAACAGAACTCCAACGCCTCCAGTCTCGTGGGCAAATAAACACCTCTCCAACAGAAATGGCTTGGGGGCCTGTTGTACACCCCAGTATGTCCCAGCAAACCCCTGCCATCCTCAAACAACAGGAGAAAATCCTCCTGAGGGCACTGGAAGTGAGCTGGGATGACTGGCACTCCCTGGCAGGGCCTGCGGCTGGTCTGCAGGGTCATGGGACTAGAGGAACATCTTAAACTATGGTAGAAGCCTAGCAGGTGGATGGGCATCTGGCCTGCAGGTGCAGTAAGCAGTGAAGAGGGCGAAGGTCTTGGAGAGCAGCGCTGCTGTCCCAGGCACTCACTGGGCTCACCCCGTAGCCTCCCATGGTTCCAGAGTCCTCTGGGCTGCTTGGAGCCTAGGCACCTCCCCTTGCCAATCCGGGTCACCCTCTCCCTTGCAGCGCTCCTAGTGGGGCGCGTGAACCATGGATGCTGAGTGAACACCAAGGGCTTCTGTCCTTTGACAAGTACACGCTCCCCCAGGCACCCGCGTGGAATTTCAAACCCACTCACTTCTCCCGGAAGACGCATAAATCACTCCTATTGTCATGAGACTGTAAATGTCTCCTAGACACTGTCCTTTCACACCTGCATCCTCCCCTGTGATGTGCACATTTTATTAAACATTGAAAATGGCTGGGCATGGTTGCTCACGCCTGTAATCCTAGCACTTTGGGAGGCTCGCCTGAGATCAGGAGTTTGAGACCAGCCTGGGGAACATGGTGAAACCTTGTCTCTACTAAAAATTAGCCAAGTGTAGCATAGTGCATCTGTAATCCCAGCTACTTGGGAGGCTGAGGCAGGAGAATAGCTTGAACCCGAGAAGCAGAGGTTGCAGTGAGCCGAGATCGGGCCATTGCACTCCAGCTGGGCAACAGAGCGAGACTCTGTCTCAAAAAAAAAAAAAAAAAAGTAGAAAACAATTATGTATTTTCAGTATAAAACAGTTATTTTTAGTTTAAAACAATCTTTATTTTAAATAGAGACAGGGTTTCCCCATGTTGGCCAGGCTGGTCTCGAACTCCTGACCTCGTGATTTGCCCCCCTCGGCCCTCCAAAGTGCTGAATTACAGGCGTGAGCCACCGCGCTCGGCCTGAAAACAACTCTTTATTATGAAAAATCTCAACCTCGGGAAAGCGCAGACGTAGCCTTATGCACGCCTCCAGATGCAGCCTCTATATTTAACAATCGCTAACATTCTGCCATGTCTGCTTCATCTGGCCTTCTTTTCTAAATTAGTCTAAAGTCAGTTACTGTCTGTGTGACATTTCCCCCTAAATCTTTTTCAGACATTTTCTTTTTAAAATGACATTTTCTGGCCGGGCGCGGTGGCTCACGCCTGTAATCCCAGCACTCTGGGAGGCCAAGGTGGGCGGATCACCTGAGATCAGGAGTTCAAGGCCAGCCTGACCAACATGGTGAAACCCCGTCTTTAAAAATAAATAAAAATAAATAAATAAATAAATAAATAAAAATGACATTTTCTTTTCTGAACTAGAGTGCCATCATCACAGCTCACAAAATTAACCCTGATTTTTTTTTTTCTTTTTTCTGTACTTTTATAAACCACCTTTGCATAACCCTGATTTTCTAATGCCACGTCCTGTGCAGTCCATGTTTGCCTGGTTGGCTTCAAATGGCGTTTCCAGGTGGGCTTGTTCAAAACAGGATCCCAGGCTGGGCGCAGTGGCTCACACCTATAATCTCAACACTCTGGAAGATCAAGGCAGGTGGATCACCTGAGGTCAGGAGTTTGAGACCAGCCTGACCAATATAGTGAAACCCCATCTCTACTAAAAATTAAAAAAAAAAATTAGCCGGGTGTGGTGGCACATGCCTGTCATTCCAGCTACTCAGGAGGCTGAGGCAGGAGAATTGCCAGGAGGTGGAGGTTGTAGTGAGCTCAGATCACACCACTGCACTCCAGCCTAGGTGACAGAGAAAGACCCTGTCTCAGAAAAAACAAAAAAACCAGGATCCCAATAAGGCACATACATGGCATTTGGTGGTTTAATCTCTTAGTCACCTTTAAACTGCCACATCCTTTGTTTTGTTTTGTTTTTTGTAATTTTTTTGAGACAGAGTCTTGCTCTGTCGCCCAGGCTGGAATGCAGTGGTGCAATCTTGGCTCACTGCAGCCTCCACCTCCCAGGTTCAAATGAATTCTCCTGCCTCAGCCTCCCAAGAAGCTGGGATTACAGGCGCCCGCCACCATGACTGGCTAATTTTTGTATTTTTAGTAGAGACGGGGTTTCACCATGTTGGCTAGGCTGGTCTCCAACTCCTGACCTCAGGTGATCTACCCGCCTCGGCCTCCTAAAGTGCTGGGATTATAGTTGTGAGCCACCGTGCCTGGCTGTCCTTTGTGTTTTTGGCTGACTGTGGAAGGGACTGGGTTGGGTGGTGTGGACTTGCGTGGCATCCAACCTTTGGGTCACCCTACTTGCTTCCTCTGGCGGTGGTATAGATACTCGGTGGCTCGATGTGGCCTATGGAGTGGAAGTTAGAGCTAAACTAGGTCTGATAAGACTCAGGTTGGACTTTCAGGCCAGAGGGGCTTAAAGCACATTATGGGCCAGACGTGGTGGCTCATACCTATAATCCCAGCACTTTGGAAGGCCGAGGCAGAAGGACCGCTTAAGCCTAGAAGTTCCAAGACCAGCCTGGGCAACATAGCAATATCCTGTCACTACGAAATAATTTTAAAAAGCTAAGTGTGTTGGCACATGCCTGTAATCTCAGCCACTTAGGAGGCAGAGAGAGGAGAATCTCTTGAGCTCAGGAGGTTGAAGCTGCAGTGAGCTGTGACTGCACCACTGCACTCAGCCTGGGTGACAGAGTGAGACCCTGTCTCCAAAACAAATGAAGGCGCATCATGACTCTCGGGATTCCAAGGTTAGTCCTTGGTTTTGTGGTAAGAGCTTGTCCTCTCCGTTGTCAGGGATACCTCTTCCCTATTAGGGGCACGAAGTAAACCTGGGAGGACACATTGGCACAGGGTGAACACCCAGCTCCCTGCCAGTCTGTCACCAATATCCCCTCACCCCAAATCCATGGCAACACGTGGCTGGGCTTCCACAATCTCTCCCTGCATGCTCATCATGCCAGGGGCTGAACCCCATTTGGGCTCAGGGCAGTCACCCCACTACGTAGTAAACGTTCCTCCAGCATTCAAAGCATTTTCTTAATGGAAAGAGGTCCCCAGATGCATTTGCAGCCTTAGTTCCAA
Source organism: Cacajao melanocephalus (assembly GCA_963573385.1). Lineage (NCBI taxonomy): Eukaryota > Metazoa > Chordata > Mammalia > Primates > Pitheciidae > Cacajao > Cacajao melanocephalus. The sequence continues at coordinate 46,588 of CAUYLG010045363.1, read as the reverse complement.
ACCTCAGGGCCACCTGTGTATAGTATTTTATAAAACTGGTTCCCTAAGAATCCACTTTGAAGTCTAGGTGCAGTAGCTCACCCCTGTGATCCCAGCACTTTGGGAGGCCGAAGTGGTCGGATTGCTTGAGGCAGGGAGTTCGAGACCAGCCAGGGCAACACAGTGAGACCTTGCATTATTACAAAAATAATCATTATCATAGTTAACTAAATTAATTACTTTAAAAATCCCCATAATGAGGTTAGTATGAAACAAAAATTAAAAAAAAAAAAAAAAAGAATCCACTTTGAAAGCTTGTGGCCTACTGGGGTTTTGACATGATCAGATGGGTGAGGCGTGGAGAGTGGACTGGGCTGGGGGGCTCAGCCAGGAGCCTGGAGCCGAGTGACAAGAATCAGAGCAGGGTGCTAGAGGGGATGGGGAGGGGAGGACAGAGGTGATCAACAGCAGAGAAGACCAGGAGGGTGGAGAGAGAAAGAGGGAGAGGAAGGGTTAGGGGGAAAGGAGAGGGGGTGTGGTCAGAGCTTTGGGAAGGAAATGCGGAGGGTCCAGCCAGACTCTGAGAGTTCGCGCTGGCAAGAGACGAGTGTCACGGTTCATCTCTGCAAAGGTTGGGTGCATGGTGAGGAGGTGACGCCACTGAGACACAGCATAGCACCCAGAAGAGAGAAGGGCTTCAAGTCATTTTGGCAAGACACAGAGGCACACACAGCCCGCCCAGACCCAGCCCCTCGCTCTCCTCCACAAAGCCCCAGGCAGGAACCCTGGGCCTCCCTGTGGCTCTGCTGTGTGTGTGTGTGTGTGTGTGTGTGTGTGTGTGTGTATGTGCATATGTTTATATGAGTATGTATGTCAGTATGTGTATGAGCATGTGTGCATGCATATATGTGTATATCTGTGTACACGTATATGCATGTGTGTGCACATGAGTATGAGTATGTGTATGTGCATGCATGTGTCCACGTGCATGTGTGTATGTGTACGTGTGTATATGTGCATATGAGCACGTGCATGTGCCTGTATGTGTACATGTGTGTATATGAATGTGTGCATAGGAGCATGTTTCTGTGTCTGTGTCTGCATGTGCATGTGTGTTTACCTGTATATTAATGTGTGCATATGAGCATGTGTGTCTCTATGCATATGTGTATATGTTTGTATGTGTGTGTGTGGCAGCAGGTAGTTCTGGGGACATGGGGCCATAGGTGGTCCCATGACTCTTCTTCATCTCATCCCGGTGACAGCTGCCCCTACCAAGTCCTGTGCTCCTCTTACCTCTTCCCTGAGTGACGTGGGTCACTCTCCCCAGGTTTTGGATGAGGCCTGCTTGTCCTCAAAGTCCTTCAGCACAAAGGTGACAGGTGTCCATGGACTATTCCTGCTAACAGCCGGTTACCTTCCAGGTGCGTTCGTTCGAGTGGCTCCTCTCACCAGCCCTGCAGGTATCTTATTACAGGGGGAAAAATGAGGGGCGGGCTGTGGAGGGGTCCAAGTGTTACGGCCAGGACTTGAACCTGAGCCCAACAGGAGCGCCACCCGCAGCCGGCCGGACCTAGGCGTGCGAGCATCCAGCCCAGCTCTGCCGACGGCACCCGCCAGCAGGGAACCACCTGGCCCGCTTGGGGACCCGGGTGTGCTGAGAAGGGGGTGCTGGGGCTGGCCAGGCATGAAAGGTCACCCCGCACACAGGTGAGGCGGGCGCAGGACCCCGCTTCCCACAGGCATCGGAGCGGCCGGGAGTGGGAGCAGGGGCCGGCAATGAGAACTCCCGGGGTGGGCGCTCGCAGGGACCGCATTGGGCGCCGGGGCCGGCGGGGCGGAGGGAGGCGCCCTGTTCTCCCGTCCCTTCCTTCCCGCCCTCCGGGCCCGCTCCCCTCGGCGAGCGCCGCCTGCGGGACCCGCCTCGTTCCAGGGGCGACAGCGCCACCTGCTGGAGCGTGCGCGTCTGCGCACCGGGCCGGGTTCCGCAGGTCCTGAGACCCGCGACCCGGTCCCCGGCGCCTGGGGCTGCAAGGGGCGCTGTCCGTAGGGCGACGTTGTAGCAGTCCTGGAAGGAGGGGCCCACTGCCGTGGCCTCTGAGGACCGAGGCCGGGAGCCTGGGGGTGTGGAGAAGGGTCTGGCCGCCAGCGCCAATCCCTAGACTCTTGGGGACAGCGACCTCCCTCCTCCTCCCAGCGATGGTGACCTGCGCCCTCGGAGGGAGTGGCTGCCACACCAGGCGCAGGGCTGTCTTCTGAGCATGTGATCCTCTCAGACCTACGGAGTTGGTGCTGTCTCGCTCCCTCTTAAAGAGGAGGAAACTGAGGCACACAGAGAAGTCCCACCGCCGGGGGTCGGGCTGGGGAGGGCCTGGGATTGGAACCCAGGCACATTGGCTCCCATCACCTGTGGTTCTCTCTGCCTGAAGATTCTTTCACCTTCCGCACTCATAAGCTGCTACTTACCCTTTGGGTGGCATTAGATGTCGCCTCCTCCAGAAAGCCCGCCCTCCCCCTCCACATGAGGGTGGGTGCTCCTGCTGTCTTACTGGCCCTTTGCAGGCTGGATCATCACAGTCTGTTCACTTGTCCACCTTCTCCCCCTTGTCCAGGACTCCCAAGGAACATTTGTGTCTGTCTTGTTCACCTGCCCTTCGTAGTGAGCCAAACCTTTAATTGCACAATTTTAAATTGATTTCCAGGGGTTGAGAGCTACAGAGGAGGAGCCAGGTCAGAGGGTGCATCAGAAGCCCATCTTTTACTGGATGTGGCTGGGTGCCCCTCTGGGGGTGTCCCTCCAGGGAAGAAGCTGAGCTGGGCCTGGAGCACTGTGGAGACAGGACCATGTCTGCCATGCTCAGAGATGGGTGCCAGGGACACTGGCTTGTCACTCAAGACTCCCCACTCCATCTGCCTTCCCCTACTCCCCCACTGACCAGGGGGACCCACCTGCACCTCTGGTCACCACTCATGCTCCCAGGTGCTGGGCACCCCAGGGATGGGAAGAAGGCTGGGTGTTCCTGGCCCCCACACTGCTTCCCAGGCCTGAGCCCCATCTTTATGCATCTGCCTCCCACCCATCAGCCTCCACTAGACTGGAAGCCTCCAGAGGGCAGGCGCTGCCCCTCTTTCCCAATGCCCAGATTCCATTGGCATCTAATCACAAACGAGGGACTGTGTCCCCTTCTCCACCTCCGTGGAATCTGTGTCCCACTCTCTATTCCAGGCCGAGCCAGCCTCTCCTGGAAGCCCTGTGCCGTCAGCCCTCACCTACCCCTTCAAGCCTAGACATTCTCTCCTGGCACAAATATGTACTCAAGGCTCTTTGCACTAAAAGAAAGGAGTTGTCTCCTCTCCCAGGTCCACTTCCTCTCTCTTCTGAACTCCCTGCCCCTCCACCCCATCCCTCCTCCATGACCTCCCCCTACTCACCATCTGCCCCTTCTGCCAACCCAGCGAGCTGCAGCTCTCCTGGCATGTTACTCTCTAAACCTTCTGTCCCGTGATTACCGGTGTGGTTCTCGCCTGGATTCCCTCCCGGCTCTTTGGCTTCTCCTAGCCCTTCTTTTTCTGCTTTCCCCTTAAAGGTGGACATCCCCGGGTCCAGGACCTGGTCTCCGGCGCTTCTTCTCTGAATCATCTCAGTGGCGTTTCTCCCAAGTCCCCGGCTGCAGCCACAGCCACCTGTCAATTATGTCACCTCCATGTCCTGGCTCAGATGTGCCTCCCCGTCCCTGATGCACCACCTCCCTGTTCCTTCATGTCCCCTACTCAGCGAATGACCCCTTATTGACCCACCGGCCCAGGCTCTGCTTGCATGTCCCCCAAGCCCTCGTGTCCAGGTCTCATCTCCAAATCCTGGCAATCTTCCCCCAGGAGGTGTGGGCCCCTCTTCTCTGCCCACTGCCCCTGCCCTGTCCAGCGTCCACCTCTCCCAAATGGCTCACCGGGTCTCTCCCTCCCAGCGCCCCTGCATCTAGGATGGCAAGGCCCTTCATGGGAGCCATAGCTGGAGACTTAACAGAGCTGGCAGCCGGCCAAGGCCTCTGCTCCAGGGGGTCTGCTGCGGGCTTCCAGAACCTGTTCAGCCTCCCAGCTCCATGTCGCCTGGAACCTCCACCACTCACGAGTGTGTAAACACCTATGTGGGGGACGTGGGGGCGGGGGTTCCAGGAAGGCGACTTTTGGGGGATAGGGTGGGAAGAAAGAGGGACCCCAGAGGCCAATTCTTCTCCATACTAATCTGTTTCCTCCTGTAAGCATGGGAAGTGTCTTTCTGTGCCCGATCCTGTGTGGGGAGTGGGTGGGGCACACAGATGAATCAGATCCGGCCCCCTCTTTGTGCCAACTTATAAGCACTTAATCCACGGCTCAGCCCTGTGAAAGAACTCGGCGGGCCCAGGAATGTAATAAAGTGAGGACACTTTCCAGTCCTGCCTCCAGGTAACGATTCCGCAGGCAGGAAGGTGGCCCTGTGCAGGGCCAAGCTGTCTCTCAGTTGACACCTGGTCAGGTGACGGGGCTGCTCCCCGTCACAGAATAGGGGCCTCCTAGGCACACAGCATGGGGTGGCAGGCCAGGCCTCCTGATGGTCAGCGCTGTGAGGCCATCTTCTCCCCCACTGCAGAGGCCCAGCCCCTCCTGTGCCCTCTAGGCCTGTCCTGCACCCCCTCCACCTCTCATGCTGGTGCCTGTCAGTGGCTCCTGGAAGGTGTGACTTGGGCCAGCCGCCCCAGGCCTCTCGTGTTGCGGCCCAGCTCCGTCCTGCTCTCCTCCCCCAGCGGGGGTTTAGGCTCCTCCTGGGGTGCCCACCCGACCCTGGCGCCCTCCGTCTCCACGGAAGCCTGTCATTTCCGAGGCCTGAGTTACCGCCGGCTGGCGGCAGCCCGTTCAGCATGCCACCTGGCACGTGGCATGGACATGAGCTACTGGGTCCTGCACCCTGTGGTTAGGAGTCCAGAGGCCTCTTTCCAGGGGATGTTGCCGGTGAATAAGTCTTTCAGCTCAGAGGCAGGCTGGAGAGGAAGCACTCCTCTATCCCCTTGCCCTCCCATGCCAGGAACCACTGGGCTCCCTGTGACCAGGGACTTTCCCGGATGCCTGGGATCTGTAATGAAGCCCAGAAGCAGAGAATACCCACGTGCATGCTCAGTGCAGAGTCGGCGTGTCTACACTGGACCTCCCAAAAGGTAGCATAGGGGCCCAGCAGGGGGCTGCAGTGGAGTTCCAGGCACAGACCCGCTGCTGTCAGGAACTGAGTTTGGGCTTGCCTGCTGAGCAGCTGTGAGACCTCCAGGAGGGGACGTGAGCTCTCGGTGCCTCTGTTTCCTCATCTGTGAAATCGGTGCTGTAGGAACTGTGATGAGGTATCAGTGAATCTGTAGTGTAAAGCCCAGAGCCAAAGCCACATGTTAAGGAAGGGACCTGTTATCCCCACATGTCGAGGGGGGAGATGATTGGATCATGGGGGCAGTTCCCCCTTGCTGTTCTCATGACAGTGAGTTCTCACAAATCTAATGGGGTCTCACTCTATTGGCTGCAGTGCAGTGGCTTGATCTCAACTCACTGTAACCTCTGCTGCCTGGGTTCAAGGGATTCTCCTGCTTCAGCCTTCCGAGTAGCTGGAATTACAGGTGTCTGCCGCTGCACCCAGCTAATTTTTGTATTTTTAGTAGAGACAGGGTTTCACCATCTTGATCAGGCTGGTCTTGAACTCCTGACCTTGTGAGCCACCCACTTCGGCCTCCCAAAGTACTGAGATTACAGGCATGAGCCACCATGCTAATCTGATGGTTTTATAAGTGTTCAGCAAGTTCCTTCTTCACTCACTCTTCTTTCTCCTGCCACCTTGTGAAGGAGGCGCTTGCTTCCCCTTCCCCTTCCGCCAGGATTGTAGGTTTCTTGAGGCCTCCCCAGCCATGCAGAATTATGAGTCAATTAAACCTCTTTCCTTTATAACTTAGTCTCAGGGAAGTTCTTTATAGTAGCATGAGAACGAACTAATACACACCCCTCCCTCATCCATCATGCATCCCCCGCCCCCATGCAGCCAGCGAGCACAGCTCTTGTAAAGAGGCAGGAAGGACCCCTGTCTCGAATCAGCTTCTGCTTTGTGCCCTGCGCAAAATCCCTGACATCTTAGAACAGGGGCTGGGAAAATATGGAGAGAATATGAATGAATTAGAGTCTTGGGAATCATCCCCTTGCAGTGGTCTAGCGCAGCCAGGTGGCCCCTGGGGGCTATGGGTGTCCCCTGGAGGGAGCAGGGGAATGGTCTGCCTTGGGGACAGCAAGGCAGGCAATTCAGTGCAGGTATAGGATCATCAAGTTGGTCTCCTCTAGGGCTCTTCAGCCTCTGGTGGGTTCCTGTGTTTGCAGGGGCTGCTCCGAGGGACCATATCCGGGGTAAAGCCAGATGCCCCATGAATGATGACCTCTAACTGTTGCAGCTGTTAAATGGACGTTTATGAAAACACACCATCAGTGCCACCAGGAGCCATGACTGTCCATTCTTTCTATTCTAAAGGAGCATGCATCACCTGTGAGGTTTAGATCACCAGAACAGTGGGTCCTGACCCATTATTCATGCATTTGCAGAATGTCCCGGGGGGGCCGCAGAAACTGACCTGAGGACCGCACTTGCCAATCCTCTGTGCCCAGAGAAAGAGGCGAACAAGTAATCCGGCTCCTTTTATTTTTTTCAAGACAGAGTCTTGCTCTGTTGCCCAGGCTGGAGTGCAGTAGCGTGATCTCTCCACAACCTCCATCTCCCAGGTTGAAGTGATTCTCCTGCCTCAGCCTCTCCAGTAGCTGAGACTACAGGCGCCCGCCACCATACCCAGCCAATTTTTGTATTTTTAGTAGAGATGGAGTTTCACCATGTTGGCCAGGCTGGTCTTGAATTCCTGACCTCAAGTGATCTGCCCGCCTTGGCCTCCCAAAGTGCTGGGATTACAGGTATAAGCCACTATGTAAAAAAAAAAAAAAATTTTTTAAGACAAGAGTTTCTCTCTGTCTCCCAGGCTGGAGTGCAGTGGCATGATCACAGCTAACTGATACATCCACTTCCCAGGCTCAAGCAGTTCTCCTGCCTCAGCCTCCCAAGTAGCGGGGACTACTTGTATTTTTAGTAGAGACAGCTTTTCACTGTGTTAGCCAGGATGGTCTCGATCTCCTGACATTGAGATCCGCCCGCCTCAGCCTCCCAAAGTGCTGGGATGATAGGCGTGAGCCACCATGCTCGGCCAAAATAGTCTTTTAAAAAAAAAATTTGAAAAAATTTTTAGAAGAAAGAAGAAAAAACTAAAAATAAAAATCATACCTTTAACTTCCAGGATTTCTCACTGATTCTTTTTCGTGACCACCTGTTATTAATTCATTTACGCCCGCTTTGGTTTCACAACTTCTTGCTTTCTTGATGATCCTAAACAGTTTAATTTGAAATCATTTTCAGATGCTTCTCTTGTTTGCATTTTACCTGCAGTGATTTAAGCGTTGATTTTCTTAATCGCCTTTATTAGCAGCAGCTTTGCCATGTGGTTGGGGTGAGGTGTGTAGATTCGTCTTGGGTAGATGCTTCTCTCGTTTCAATCTCCGTCTCTCCCTCTTCCTCCCCACCTCCCAGTGGCCCCATTCCAAAATGGTGAGGCTGTGTGTTGTTGGCTCAGAGCGCCCACCTCCTGGGGGACTGGGGATTTTGCCATCCAGGTGCCAAGTCCCTGGCACCAAGGCTCTGAGGCCGTGGCTACCTCCTCCCCTCTCCAGGTACACGGAAGGGGAGCCCTGTTCCCACCCCTATGCAGAGCGTGGCTCCAATGTCCTGCCATATTTTTAGTGTCTGTTCCATGGAGATGGTTACCTTACTTTTTAAAAAAAATTATGGGTCTATCTTATAATTTTACCTTTTTAAAGTTTATGTCTTTGCTATACAGGATGACTTGGAAAATGAACTTAAAATGCCATCTTTGTAATGCTTTATATATTTTCTTTTACTGTGAGTCCATTCAAAACAGAAAAGCGGTGTCATTTTTTTTAGCTTTTTGGAATGTAACGGGTTTGGAGGTTAATTTTTAAAAATAAGGCCTCATGAAACTGACCCAAATGTGAGTTCAGCTGAATGTTTTTTTCCCCACAGTGGGCGGCCCTGCCAGCTGCATGCAGACCACAAATAATAAATTACTGGTCCCGGCCAGTCGCAGTGGCTCATGCCTGTAATCCCAGCACTTTGAGAGGCTGAGGCGGGTGGATTGCCTGAGGTCAGGAGTTTGAGACCAGCCTGACCAATATGGGGAAACCCCATCTCTACTAAAACTACAAAAATTACCCAGGTGTGTTGGCGGTAGCCTATAATTCCAGCTACTCAGGAGGCTGAGGCAGGAGAATTGCTTGAACCTGGGAGGTGGAGGATGCGGTGAGCCAAGATCGCCCCATTGCACTCCAGCCTGGGCAACAGAGCAACACTCCGTCTCAAAAAAATAATAAAAATAAAACTTACTGTTCCCATTTAAAAGTTGGAGGTGGCTTGGTGGATCACGCCTGTAATTCTAGCACTTTGGGAGGCTTAGGCAGGTGGATCAGAGATCAAAGATGGAGACCATCCTGGCTAACATGGTAAAACCCCGTCTCCACTAAAAATACAAAAAATGAGTTGGGTGTGGTGGCATGCTCCTGGAGTCCCAGCTACTCAGGAGGTTGAGGCAGGAGAATTGCTTGAACCTGGGAGGTGGAGGTTGCAGTGAGCCAAGATCGTGACAATGCACTCCAGCCTGGGTGACAAGAGCGAAACTCCATCTCAGAAAAAAAAAAAAAGTTGGAGGTAATCAAATTTCTTCGAAAGATAAATAGTATCAGTTTCTCTCTGTTGGAAGCTGGCTTGCTGATTGAAGTTAATTGCTAATTTTTGATAAACTGTTTTGTTGAATTAAAACATTGACACAGAAAAATGCATACATTATAAGTGTGTGTGATGGATGCTCATATATGGACACACCTGTACCACATCTGCCCAACCTCGAACAACTCAGGCGTGGGGCGGGGGTCATTAACTCCACTTCATGGGTAATGAAACAAAATATCAGAAAAGTTACGTGATTTTTTTTCCCCAAGGTTCTCGGCTAGGAAGAGACGCGCAGGGAGGGTCACAGGCCAGGTCTGAAGCCCTACATCCAAGGAGTGGCTCGGAGCCCCTGCTGCAGCTGGGGGAGGTGCTGGGAAGGTGAGAAGTGCCAGCTCTGGGGAACTGAGCCCAGATCCCAGAGGTCAGTCAGATGCGGCCAGGAGGGATGAGGGGGCAGGGCTCAGGCGGAGATGGGGGCGCTGGAGAGTGCCTGGGGCTGGTCTGGCCCTGCCCCTGAGGTTGGAACAGTCATTTTAGCTCCTCAGGCTTTGGGATTGGGATTTTTAGATCTTGTATCTTTTTTTTTTCCCCCTCAAAACTGGAGGCCTCCAGTGGGATCACTAAGTTTTTATGTTGCCAAAAAGACACATATTTTTAAAGACACAAAACACTTGCTATTGCCATTGTTTTATTTATTTCCTTATTTATAAAATTTTTGGCCGGGCACAGTGGCCACGCCTGTAATCCCAACACTTTGAGAGGCTGAGGCAGGTGGACCACCTGAGATCAGGTGTTCAAGACCAGCCTGGCCAACATGGTGAAACCCCATCTCTACTAAAAACACAAAAAAATTAGCTGGGCTTGGTGGCGGGTACCTGTAATCCCAGCTACTCGGGAGGCTGAGGCAGGAGAATCGCTTGAACTCAGGGGGTGGAGGTTGCAGTGAGCTGAGATTGTGCCATTGTACACCAGCCTGGGTGACAGAGTAAAACTCCATCTCAAAATAATAATAATAATAATAATAATAATAATTTCAAGTCTGGTGCAGTGGCTCATGCCTGTAATCCCAGTCCTTTGAGATACTGAAGCAGGAAGATTGTTTGAGTTGGAGACCAGTCTGAGCAACATAATGAGACCTCATCTTTACAAAGAAAGAAAGAAAGAAAGGCCAGGCACGGTGGCTCAAGCCTGTAATCCCAGCACTTTGGGAGGCCAAGGAGGGCAGATCACGAGGTCAAGAGATTGAGACCATCCTGGCCAACATGGTGAAGCCCCGTCTCTACTAAAAATACAAAAAAATTAGCCGGGCGTGGTGGCATGTGCCTGTAGTGCCAGCTACCCAGGAGGCTGAGGCAGGAGAAGTGCTTGAACCTGGGAGGTGAAGGTTGCAGTGGGCGGAGGTTGCAGTGAGCCAAGATTGCGCCAGTGCGCCGTTGCACTCCAGTCTGGCACCTGGCGACAGAGCGAGACTCTGTCTCAAAGAAAGGAAGGAAGGAAGGAAGAAAAAGTCAGGTGTGGTGGTGCACACCTGTAGTGCCAGCTACTTGGGAGGCTGAGGTGGGAGGATCACTTAAACCCAGGAGGTCAAGGCTGCAGTGAGCTGTGATAGCACGACTGTACTCCAGCCTGGGCAACAGAGTGAGACCCTGTCTCAAAAAAACAATAAAAAAATATTTTTCAGTGTCCAGTTACTAGATACTAGATAGCATTGTTTTATTTTTTGAGGACATTCTCTCTCTCTCTTTTTCCTTCTCTCTCTCGTACACACACACAAGAAGTAAAAAAAAAAAAAAAAAACAGAATGAAGACCAGACCTTTGAACACCTTCAGCTTTACAAAACCGCCTCTTTGCATTGCCCTCTTTTATCGCATTTTGCCTTGGACAGGTGAGAACTTGTCACCGGCTGGCCTCGGTCCTCAGCCTGGTGTCTGGGAACCCTGAATGGCTGGGAGCAGGGGAGGGATCATTCTTAGGGGTGTGGGGGTGGTGGTGGTGAAGCCATTGGGTTTCTAGACTTAGGAAGTAAATCTGCAGGATCCCCAGTTACACCTGAATTTCAGATAAACAAGAATTTCTTTTAGTGTAAATATGTCCCAAATATTTTATATTAATAGACATTCTTTGCTGCTTATCTGAAGTTTGAATGTAACTGGCAGCCTGTATTTTTTTTAGACAGAGTCTCACTCTGTCACCTAGGCTGGAGTGTAATGGTAGTCTCGGCTCATTGCAAACTCCACCTCCTGGGTTCAGGTGATTCTCCTGCCTCAGCCTCCCTAGCAGCTGGGACTACAGGTGCACCCCACCACACGCAGCTAATTTTTGTATTTTTAGTAGAGATGGGGTTTCACCATATTGGCCAGGCTGGTCTTGAACTCCTGACCTCATGATCCATCTGCCTCAGCCTCCCAAAGTGCTGGGATTACAGGCATGAGCCACAGCACCCGGCCCCAAAAGACACTTTCAAGGAGCTTTGGGACGGAGCAGAGTATGCTGAGGAGACCTGAGATGAGGCCCATGGGCATGAGGGGCCGAGTGACTCGGCTGCTGACTCTGGCCCCCTGTGACCCGAGCCACCTGCAGCTGCAGCCCCTGCGGGCCGAGAGCCCGTTTCACAACACTCGCATCAGCGCTGCTTGGCAGGCCCTGTATTTATTTATGTTCTAAATGAAAATAAATCAAGATTCACTTACTCTTGAGAGCTATGCTGCGATTGCTCTTGTGAGAAGTGGAGACACCTGGCTTTTCTCTGCCTTGCCAGTCGCCTGTGAGAGAGGCCTGCGTGAGGCTTGGTTTCCCAGGCCGGGTCCCTCGGTAGGTTTTCAGTCCTTCATCAAATCTTCATCAGGAGTCTCTGCACACAGCGCCGAGGGAAGCACTGGAGTCCGGGTGTGGTCAGGCTCCCTGCCCTTCATCACTCACCGTCTACCTGGGGGTGTGGTAGTGCCCCAGGGAGACAAGAATGCAACAGTAGGTGCATTATCCCCAACCCCACCCATGGCACGGCATTGCTGTCCCCCACACAGCAAATAGGGAAACTGAGGCTCAGACATTGAAGGATGGTGTTGAAGAGCACAGAGCTGGTTTGTAGCAGAATTGAGATTTTCACCTAGATCTCTGGGTTCCCTCTACCAGACCCACAGTTCTCAGCACAGAGAGCACTGAAAAAATCTCCAGGCCCAGAGATTCTGATTCAGTTGTTCTGGGATGGGTATTTGTTTAGGTTCCTGAAGATTCCTGTGTGCAGAGAGAGCGGGGCCTCCCCCCACAACTGAGTCAAGCACATGGTCCAGCTGTTCAGAGGAGGCAGCCCCATGGCAGGAGAACCCCACCACTGAGGACAGAACAGAATCCGTGGAAAGAACATGCTGGTGACAGGATGGCCTGAGCAGCACAGAGTGGGAATGCATGAGGGACGCTCAGACAGTGACTGGCCCCTCCTGCAGGTCTCCGGGGCTTGTGAAGTGAGTAAGAGGGAAAGCTGAGATTAACATGAGATTCTAGGCCGAGGATGGTGGCTCATGCCTTTAATCCCAGCACTTTGGGAGGCTGTGGCGGGCGGATCACCTGAGGTTGGGAGTTCAAGACCAGCCTGGCCAACATGGTGAAACCCGGTCTCTACAAAAATATAAAAATTAGCCGGGCATGATGGCAGGTACCTGCAATCCCAGCTACTCAGGAGGCTGAGGCAGGAGAATCGCTTGAACCCGGGAGGCAGAGGTTGCAGTGAGCCGAGATCGAGCCACTGTACTCTAGCCTGGGTGACAGAGGGAAACTCCATCTCAAAAAACAAAAAAAGACGAGACTCTGGATGGAAGCTTGCCTCAGGCTTTGCTGTTGATGTTTCTCAGGAATCCTCCTGATCCCCCTAGCAAAAGGCACAGATGGAGTGTCGGGGAGGATGCCAGTCCCTTGCCTTCCTCTAGCCCTGGAGTGGCAGTTTCCTCACTGAAAGCCCATCCTGGCTCCTCCCCCTGCAAGAAGGGACATGGAGAAACAGAGGAGCAGCAGGCAAGGCTGGTAGGAGGTGACACAGGCAGGGAGGACCCGGTGAAGGGTGGGAGGAGTCTTCATTTGGAGCCGGGGTTGGATACTTGGCTGACCTCTAATGTGTGGATGCCCCTCCACCCCCATCCCAAGGTGCCCATTTTCCCCAGAGGATGCCCCAATGGATCCAACAAGGTGCCTTGTGATGAAAAGGTTGTGGGGTCACGTCATGGACAGAACCCTTGGCCAGCAATAAGGTCCCAGTACCTGGAAGAGAGAGTGCGTGAAAAGAAAGAAGACAGACAGGGGGTCTGGAGGACTGGATAGGCAATGCCTAAACAGCGAGTTTATTTGTGCATAGGGTCCCAATATATACTGTCAGCTTCCCACATCTGACGTCAATCTACATGATTTACCCCACACAATAAAGGGGGACTGAAAGTTAACATCATGATTCTGGTGGAGAAGATAAAATATCAGTAAACATAATCTAAGATCACACAAGTCACAAAGACCAGAAAAGCAGGCAGGTGACCATTCATTATCTCTTGAGCAAGGGTCTACAGAGCGTTCCTTTAGAATGAGACAGAGTCATAAATCTTACAGGCAACAACTTCCAGAGACACATCATGAATGGTTGCTGTGCTTGGTAAACAGAGTCATAGAACTGGTCCAGTAGCAGGAACCAAGAAGAAACACAATGTCTTGTAAAACCACATAGCCACCATCAGCCATTATCTCTACAGCAGAGAGGACAAAATTAACTTCTACAAAATCATCCACTTTTAGTTCCTGCTTCCCCAGAGCTCGACTGCCTCCAGGAGGGGGAAATGTGTGTGGGCTCAAGCTCACATTATGGCGGAGGCACGGTCAAGGGGCCTCTACGCTGGAGCGATCCCCACAGGGTCAATGCGTTTGGGAAACTGCTGCATGTCTAGCCCTTATGGAGACCCACAGCCCCCACGAGCACACTACAGGCTCTGAGAAGCCCTGCAGTGAAGAGAAGCCTATGGAGGTTTGCTTCGCGTTGAATTGTTGCCACTTTGTGACCTCAGAGCCCTGTTTTCTGTGTAATAATAACACCTATGGACATGATGGCGTGCACCCTGGGGCAGGCAGGAGCAACACAAGGGGCGTGGCTGCTCCAGGCCCCATGGAATGATTGGCTAAAGAAGGTGGGAAGGGGCTGGGCGAGGTGGCTCACGCCTATAATCCCAGCATTTTGGGAGGCCGAGGCGGGTGGATCACAAGGTCAGGAGTTCGAGAACAGCCTGGTCAATATGGTGAAACCCCATCTCTACGAAAAATACAAAAAAAAAAATTAGCTAGGTGTGGTGGCGCATGCTTGTAATCCCAGCTACTCAGGAGGCTGAGGCAGGAGAATCACTTGAAAACCCAGGAGGCAGAGGTTGCAGTGAGCCGAGATCATGCCACTACACTCCAGCCTGAGCAACAGAGTAAGACTCCGTCTCAACAACAACAACAACAAAAGGCGGTGGGAAGTGGGGTGTCTCTAGTATCTCTGGTCCCCAGTTTAATCTAGAGGAGCCATGTGCTGCTCAGCCTGCTGGTGAGGGAAGAAAATGCCTTCTCTGAGGATGCGCTTGTCATAAATCCAGGATGGGGGCTCCTGAGTAGCTGGGACTACAGGCATGCTCCACCACGCCTGGCTAATTTTTGTATTTTTTGTAGAGATGGGTTTCCCCATGTTGGCTAGGCTGGTCTCAAACTCCTGACCTTAGGCAATCTGCCTGCCCCAGCCTCCCAAAGTGCTGGAATTGCAGGTGCGAGCCACCGCGCCAGGCCTTAAAAAATAATTCATTAAGTGAAATTCACATAACATAAAATTAACCATTTGAAAATGAAAAACTCAGGGGCCTTCAGTCCATTCCCAACCACCACCTCTACCTGTTCCAAGACAGTTCCTGTGGCCTTCATTTACTCTTGTTCACGGTTGAGCACACTCTCCCACCCAATCCAATAACTTTTATTTATTTAACTCTCAACCTAGTATTAACGACTTGCTTGTTTTAAATTTCCTGGTCTCATAAATAAGGCTGCAATGGACATCCTTTTGCTACCTTTGGTGGGAATGTCTGTTTCCTGATGGCAGGGCCCTGGGCAGTCTCATCCCACAGCTCAGTTCCCACCTCTACCCGGATGACTCACGGAGTATATTTCCAGCAGAGACCCCACCTCTGCACACCAAACTGTATATCCCAGCGTCCACACAATAGTTCCCCTTGTATGCACTGAACACACAACACAGCACGCCTGGAGCCAGCCCGTCCTCTCTCGCTCTTTCCTCTCTCTGCCAAAGGCACCACCTGCCATCCTGCTGCTCCTGCTGGAATCCTGAGTCATCCCTGACACCTCACGCCCAGGCTCAGCCTCCAGGGGCAGCCCAACCCTAGGTCTGGGTGATTTCATCTCTGGAATTCCGCTCAAATACATTCATATCTCTCCCTTTCCCCAGCCGAGGTCCAAGCCAGCATTTCCTCTTGCCTGAAGCACAGCTGAGGCTCCTCGCTGGCTCTGGTCCCTCCGGTCACTCCACAGTTCAATGAGAACCATGATTACAAAAACGCAGATTTTATCGCTCAGCCCTGCTTCCCTCTCAGACCTTTATCTGACTTCCTACTCCTCTTAAGATAAAAATCCAATTCCTTCATGTGTCTACAAGGCCTGGTTCCTCCACTCTCTGTGAGGCCCCTCTGGGCTCCGACCTCCAGGGCCCTCTTTCCGTTCCTTGTGTGGACTACATTCCCTGCAGCCACAGGGCCTTTGCACGGGTGTTCTCTGCCAGCAACCTCAGCCCACTGTTTTTCCTGGTTCATCCTTGCTCATCATTCCGTCTCAGCTGGTCTTCCCTGCCCCCCACCAGGAGATCCTGCTCTCTCCTTGTACCTACTAGCCTTTATGGTTACTGTCACTTTATTTGGATGATATGATTATTTGATCAACATCTGTTCTCCCTACCAAAGTATAAGCACTCTATATTGTACTTGTTATTTATTTATTATTTTATTTTATTTATCTATTGAGACGGAGTCTCCCTCTGTTGCCCAGGCTGGAGTGCAGTGGCGTGATCTCAGCTCACTGCAGCCTCCATCTCCTGGGTCCGACGATTCTCCTGTCTCGGCCTCCCAAGTAGCTGAAATTACAGGTGCCCGCCACCACACCCAGCTAATTTTTGTATTTTTCAGTAGAGATGGGGTTTCACCATCTTGGCCAGGCTGGTCTTGAATTCCTGACCTCAGCTCTTGTCATTTTATTTGAATTGATTCTATGGTTATTTGATCAGCATCTGTTTTCCCTACCAAAGTGTAAGCACCCCATCCTGGGGTCCATAATGAGTAATCAAGAAATATATGTTGAGGCCGGATGTGGTGGCTCATGCCTGTAATCCCAACATTTTGGGAGGTCAAAGTGGGCAGATCATGTGAGGTCAGGAGTTCGAGACCAGCCTGGCCAACATAATGAAACCTGTCTGTATTAAAAATACAAAAAAGCCGGGCATGGTGGCGCATGTCTGTAGTCCCAGGTACTCAGGAAGCTGAGGCATAAGAATCGCTTGAACCTGGGAGGGGGAGGTTGCAGTGAGCCGAGATGGTGCCAATGCACTCCAGCCTGGGTAACAGAGACAGACTCTGTCTCAAAAAAAAAAAAAAAAAAAAAAAGGAAAGAAATATTTGTTGAATCAGGAAACGAAAAAGCAATGTAATTACCAGGAGAAAGCACATGGGCATTTGGAAAGGTCTGGAGGATATTTCCAGAGTGCCTTCTGGAAGAGCGGTAGCAAGGAACACTTCCACTAGGCATGTGGGCGTGTGTGCGTGGCCACGCCCTTACCATAAATTTCACATATGCAGCAAGGCTTCAATCACCTAACAAGTGCAAGCCCCCAGGCCAGCCATAAAGTGAGAGGCAGTCAGCAGCAGACACGGAGCTAAGCAGGCCGAGAGCAGCTGACTGAGCCGAGGATGCAAAGGTGGCCCCAGATTTGGCGTGTCTGGGCCCCTCTGGAGCCAGAAGACAGGAACAATCTCCCTGGTTGCCTGTCAAAGCCACGTCTAATCATTCAGTCCTGGAAGTCTGGGAAAGCAGCAGAGGAAAGATCTGGAAAGAAGTTGACAGAAGAGGCCGGGCACAGTGGCTCACACCTATAATCCCAGCACTTTGGGAGGCCAAGGCGGGCAGATCACCTGAGGTCAGGAGTTCGAGATCAGCCTGACCAACATGAAGAAACCCCGTCTCTACTAAAAATACAAAATTAGCCAGGTGTGGTGGTGTCTGTAATCCCAGCTACTGAAGAGGCTGAGGCAGGAGAATCGCTTAAACCCAGGAGGCAGAGGTTTCGGTGAGCCGAGATCACACCACTGCACTCCAGCCTGGGCAACAAGAGTGAAACTCTGTCTCAAAAATAAAATAAAATAAAGTTGACAGAAGAGAGAAGAAAAGGCAGGCAGAGGTGGCAGAGCTCAGGAATAGAGGCAGTTGTCAGAGGCTGTGGTGCGCTCAGGAGGTCTCAGATTTGCTGCCAGTGTGAGAAGGTCTGGTCTGGGGACCATCTGGGGCTCATTGGCTCACTCTTCTGGCACTGGCACCGGCACCGGGAAGATTCAAAGCTCAGGACTGATGACCGGGGTCCCTAAGTGGGGCTCCCCTATGGTGGGTTGCTTCTAAGATGACTGCACTGATCCTTGCCTCCTGGTACTCATGGCCTCTGCAGCTCCTTTCTAGGCAACAGAATTCCTCTGTGCCACAATCAAGTTGCAAGACATTCTCATTTCTGTCTTGGCAGCAGACTCCCTTCCTTGCTGGCTTTGATAGACCGAATGGCGACGTTGGGAAGGCCGGCACAGGAGTCCAGTTCTGGCTGGTCAAGCACCCAGGCGCTCTGTCTTTGAGCTGCCTTTTTATTTTTATTGACTTTTATTTTTATTTTTTTGAGCCAAGGTCTTGTTCTGTCACCCAGGCTGAAGTGCAGTGGTACAATCACAGCTCACTGCTGCCTCAACCTCCTGGGCTCGAGCAATCCTCCCGCCTCAGCCTCCAGGGTAGCTGGGACTACAGGCATGCATCACCATGCCTGGCTAACTTTAAATTTTGTGTAGAGACAGGGTCTCACTACGTTGCCCAGGCTAGTCTCAAACTTCTGCGCTCAAGCTATCGTCCTGCCTCAGCCTCCCAAAATGCTGGGATTACAGGTGTGAGCCACTGTACCTGGCCCTTCAAGACTTCAAGAAATGAAATTCTGCACCGGGCACAGTGGCTCATGCCTATAATCCCAGCACTTTGGGAGGCCAAAGTGGGCGGATCACCTGAGGTCAGGAGTTGGAGACCAGCCTGGCCAACATGGTGAAACCCCATCTCTACTAAAAATACAAAAAATGAGTCAGGCATGGTGGTGGGCGCCTGTTGTCCCAGGTACTCAGGAGGCTGAGGCAGGAGAATCACTTGAACCTGGGAGGCAGAGGTTGCAGAGGTGAGCCAAGATCACGCCATTGCACTCCATCCTGGGCAACAAGAGTGAAACTCTGTCTCAAAACAACAACAACAACAACAAAAATAAATGAAATTCTGCCAAGTACTGCATGAGCTTGGAAGCAGATATTTCCCCAGCTGAGCCTTCAGATGAAACCCCAGCTTGAGAGATGGTGACAGAAGACCCAGCTAAGCCCCATTCAGAATCCTGGCCCCCAGAAACTGTGGGGCAGTATGTATGTGGTTTTAAACCATGAAATCTATGGTCATTTGTTATGCAGTGACAGATGACTAATATAATCCCTAGGGCATTCTCTCTACATGAGGGCTCTGACTCCCACTTGGCAGCTCAGGGCTCTGAACGCAAGGGGCCCGGAGAACACGGTAGCAGCTGCAGCCTCTTATCTGGTGTGGCCTTGGGCTCCTCCTGTGTGGGCTTTCCCAACTTAGCCACTCAGTCTATCAAAGCCAGCAGGGAAGGGAGTCTGCTGGCAAGATAGAAATGAGAATCTCTTGCAACTTGATCATGAATGAAAGTGACAGCCCCTCAGCACGGATATATTCTGTTGCTCAGAAAGGAAAATTAGCTAGGTGTGGTGGCAGGCGCCTGTAATCCCAGCTACTCTGGAGACTGAGAATCGCTCCGCCTCCTGGAGGCGGAGGTCACAATGAGCCAAGATTTAGCCACTGCACTCCAGCCTGGGTGACAAGAGTGAGACGCCGTCGGTGGAGGGTGGCGGGGAAGAAAGGAGCTACAGAGGCCATGAGTACCAGCAGGCAAGGATCAGTGCCGTCATCTTAGAAGCAACCCACCATGTGGAAGTCCCAAGTAGGCACCCTGGTCAGCAGTCCTGATCTTCAAGTCTCCCCAGCTCTGGTGCCGGCAGTGTGAGCCCAGCGAGCCTTCACCTGGTCCCCAGGCCAGACCCTCCGTCCTTGGAAGGCACTTCTGCCTCCTTCTGTCAGTTACAACCAGGCAGTTCCTCTCCGTGAGAAGAATTTCAAGGTCACGTTGTGGAGAAGCAGGTGGAATGGCATCTTGCTGTGACTGTTTTGGAAAATCTGCTCTGCCACAGCCCATCCTCAGGCCACAGCTCACATCCCTCCCACCTGTGAAGCCCACTTGCCCCATCCCAAGACTCCTGAAGCCTCACCCACTGTGGTTTTGAGCTCGGACTGGAGGTCCAGGATCCAGCTGTGTAAACCAGGGCCTGGTGCGGAGGAGACTCCTGGGTGTGGAGGGTCTTCAAGCCCTATGCCTGGGTGTGTTCTCCATGCCGGTGGCTCCTTCCTGATTCATTCTTCCCTTTTCTTAAAAAACTGAGTTTGCAACTGAGTAGGCCTCTCAGCCCATTTCCTTCCTCTAAAAGTTGAGGCTCTAAAATCCTCTTCCATTTTGTCCTCTTTTTTTTTATTTTTTGAGATGGAGTTTTACTCTGTTGCCCAGGCTGGAGTGTGGTGGCACGATCTCGGCTCACTGCAACCTCCGCCTCCTGGGTTCAAACGATTCTCTTGCCTCAGCCTTCCAAGTAGCTGGGACTACAGGTGCCCACCACCACGCCAGGCTCATTTTTGTATGTTTAGTAGAGACGGGGGTTTCACCATATTGGCCAGGCTAGTCTCACACTTCTGACCTCATGCTCTGCCCGCCTCAGCATCCCAAAGTGCTGGGATTACAGGCGTGAGCCACTGTGCCCAGCTCATTTTGTCCTCTCTTCATCCCATTTAGTGCAGGAATATAATTCCTTTAGAAACTTGGCTGGGTGCTGTGGCTCACGTGTGTAATCCCAGCACGTTGGGAGGCCAAGGTGAGGATCACTTGCGGCCAAGAATTCCAGACCAGCCTGGCCAACATGGTGAAACCCCGCCTCTACTAAAAATATAAAAATGAGCTGGGCATGGTGGCATGCGCCTGTAATCCCAGTTACTTGGGAGGCTGACGCAGGAGAATTGCTTGAACCCGGGAGGCGGAGGTTGCAGTGAGCCAAGGTCGTGCCACTGCACTCCAGTCTGGCGCCTGGTGACGGAGTGAGACTGTCTCAAAAAAAAAAAAAAAAAAAAAGACAAAAACAAAAATAAAAGAAACAAACCAACTTGGGAGCTTCCTATGTACTAATCTAAAATTTATTCCATTAGACAAAAACCTCCTTCACAAAACTTTTATTTTACTTTTTTATTTTTGTTTTTTTGAGACGGAGTCTCACTCTGTCGCCCAGATTGGAGTGCAGTGGCAAGATCTCGGCTCACTGCAACCTCTGCCTCCCAGGTTCAAGCGATTCTCCTGCCTCAGCCTCCCGAGTAGCTGGGATTACAGGCGCGGGCCACCATGCCCGGCTAATTTTTGTATTTTTAGTAGAGACGGCGTTTCACCATGTTGGCCAGGATGGTCTCAATCTCTTGACCTCGTGATCCGCCCGCCTCAGCCTCCCAAAGTGCAGGGATTACAGGTGTGAGCCACCGTGCCGGGCCCAAAAACCTCCCTCACCAAAAAAAAAAAAAAAAAAAAAAAAAAAAAAAGATTTTTCCTTTTGGAGCAGTTTTAGGTTAACAAAAAAGGTACCTGGAGAGTACGGAGAATTCCTGAAACTTCCCCTCCCCTCCCCAAAATTTCCCTGCTTATTAACATCTTGCATTAAGGTGGTACATTTGTTACAATTGCTGAGCCACAATGAATACATTATTATCAGCTAAGATCCACTGTTCACAGTTGGTTTTACTCTGCGTTTTACATGACATGGGTCTTGTCAAATGAATGACGTCAGGCATCCGCCGTTACAGCATCATAGTGAATAGCTTCACTGCTCCCCAAATCCCTTGCATGCCACCCATTCCTCCCTCCTTCCCTCCCACCAGCCCCTGATTACTGTTTTCATAGCTTTGCTATTTCCAGAATATCGTATGGTTGGAATCATACTGAATGACGCCTTTGCATACCGGCTCTTTCCCTAAGCACCACACACTTTCTGAGATAAGTCCTTCTCCACCTGGGGCTTCAAGTGAGAATAGACCCTTGTGCTTTGAGAAGACCTGCCCTTCAACAGAGAAAGTCGGCAACGATGCCTTTGTCTGTCTAAAAACAGTTTACGAGGCACCTTTCATTTTTTTCACTGAGGTCTTAATCCCTCTGGACTTCTTTGTCCTGAGGCCCTTTCTCACTTCGAGAATCCTTTGCTGGCTGAAAAGCCTGTTCTGGCCTTTGCATTTCCTCCCAGCTCCACTGGAAAATGAAATCATTTGCTCTAGCTCATCTCTCTCCTTTTCCATTTTATTACAGGCAGAAGGAGCCAGGAGTACCTTCAGCGTCCTGCCTGGAAAACTCATCAGCTACAGCATCAAGTCAGCTACGTATACTCAGTGCCTACTTTATTTTTTTTTGGAGACGGAATCTTGGTCTGTCACCCAGACTAGAGTGGTGGTGTGATCTTGGCTCACTGCAACCTCTGCCTCCCGGGTTCAAGTGATCCTCCTGCCTCAGCCTCCTGAGTAGCTGGGGCTACAGGCGCATGCCACCACGCCCGGCTAATTGTTTTGTATTTTTAGTAGAGATGGGGTTTCACTGTGTTAGCCAGGATGGTCTTGATCTCCTGACCTAATGATCCACCCGCCTCAGCCTCCCAAAGTGCTGGGATTACAGGCTTGAGCCACATCGTCTGGCCTCGGTGTCTACTTTCTATGCTACAGCGGGCAACAGTTTTATTAAACCTTCTGCCACCACATGAGAAAGGGTTCCTTTCCTCCAATATCCAGTAGCGTTTTCCTTTCTTTTCTTTTTGTTTGAGATGTAGTCTCGCTCTGTCGCCCAGGCTGGAGTGCAGTGGCATAACCTTGACTCACTGCAGCCTGTGTCTCCCAGGCTCAAGCGATTCTCTGCCTCAGCCTCCCAAGTAGCTGGGGTTACAGGCACCAGCTACCACACCTGTCTAATTTTTTGTATTTTTAGTAGAGACAGGGTTTCACCATGTTGCCCAGGCTGGTCTTGTACTCCTGACCTCAGGTGATCCACCTGCTTCAGACTCCCAAAGTGCTGGGATTACAGGCTCAGGCACCGCACATGACTGCTTTCTTTCTTTTTTTTCAATAAATGTGTTCTCACTATGTTGCCCAGGGTGATCTTGACCTCCTGGGCTCAAGTGATCCTCCTGCCTCAACTTCCTGAGTAGCAGGAACTACAGACATATACCACTAGGCCCGGCTCATTTTCTATACTTTCCTGCAAGCCCTTGCCAACTTCCTCCAGGCTTCTGCTCACTGCCCACTCTCAAAGCCAATGCCACGTGTTTCAGGTTTTAGTGACCAGAGCACAGTGAAGCACTTCATACCCATTAGCTTCCTGATCGTCACACCAGCTGTGTGTGGGGTGGGGGGCGGGGGGGGTACTGTACTCCCCTTTCATAGGAGTGAAAACTGAGGCTTGGGGAAATTACACAACTGGTCATAAAGCTCCCAGTTAGGAGGGGGACGAACTGAGTGTTTGAAAGACAATTTTATTTTTGTTTTATATATTTATTTATTTTGAGATGAAGTCTCGCACTGTCACCTGGGCTGGAGTGCAATGGCGTGATCTTGGCTCACTGCAATCTCCGCCTCCCAGGGTCAAGTGAGTCACCTGCCTCAGCCTCCACCGCCACCACCACCTGGCTAATTTTTTGTATTTTGAGTAGAGAGAGGGTTTTACTATGTTGGCCAGGCTGGTCTTGAACTCCTGACCTAGTGATCCACCAGCTTCAGCCTCCCAAAGTGCTGGGATTACAGGCGTGAGCCACTGCACCTGGCCCGAAAGACAATTTTTAAAAATTGCATAGCACAGTAGCCTGGGGACATTTAGCAAAGGAGTAAGATGGCCGTATGTGCGTCGATAACCATTTAAAGTGCCATTGTGATGGTCCTGAGCTGTGAGGGAAAGTCATATGTTTGGTATGCTCTTCTCACCAAGGCAGGGGATTGTGTCATATGTTTTAGAGAATTGTCTGTGAAAAACAATTAAAATTTGCTTACGCCGGGTGCAGTGGCTCATGCCTGTAATCTCAGCACTTTGGGAGGCCAAGGAGGGCGAATCACTTGTGGTCAGGAGTTCAAGACCAGTCTGGCCAATGTGGTGGAACCCTGTCTCTACTAAAAATAGAAAAATTTATCGGGCACGGTGGCAGATGCCTGTAATCCCAGCTACTTGGGAGGCTGAGGCAGGCGAATCGTTTGAATGTGGGAGGTAGAGGTTGCAGTGAGCCGAGATCACCCATTGCACTTCAACCTAGATGACAAGAGCAAAACTCCATCTCAAAAAAATAAAAATTAAATTAAAAAAATAAAAAATAGACCAGGTGCGGCGGCTCTCTCCTGTAATCCCAGCACTTTGGGAGGCTGAGGTGGGCGGATCACCTGAGGTCAGGACTTTGACACCAGCCTGGCCAACATGGTGAAACTCTGTCTCTACTAAAAAATAAAATAAAATTACAAAAAAAAAATTAGCCGGGCGTGGCAGGCACCTGTAATCCCAGCTACTGCTTGGAAGGCTGAGTCAGGAGAATTGCTTGGGCTTGGGAGGCAGAGGTTGCAGTGAGCCGAGATGGTGCCACTGCACTCTGGCCTGGGTGACAAGAGTGAAACTCTCTCTCAAATAAATAAATTAAAATAAATAAAAACAAAATTTGATGCGTAAACAATTAAGCTTCATACATACAAATCTTAAAATAAAAATTTTAAATTTAAATTTTTCCTTTTTTAAAACTCGAATTTCATGACAGATTAAGCTTCATGCATCTCGAAAATGTATAGAACCCCTCATTCCCAGCCTTCCCTCCCTCCCTCTCTTGTCCTTTCTGATTTCTTGGAATCAGAAGGAAGATTCAGATATTCAGGAACCATCACACAGGAGGCACCCATCTGTCCAACATCACTCCAGGCAGATGACCTCGGGGCCTGGGTGCCCAGGTTCCTGTTAATTGTGACCCCAGGCAGAAGCATGAGCATGGGCAGTGGAACCTGCCCACCCAAAGCCAGGGAACACCCAGGGCTGGCACCCTTAGAGTGGCGGTGCACCAGGGGACCTCTGACTTGCGCTGAGTAAAATGGACAAAGCCAGCAATGCACCTATAACCCAGATTCTTGAGAGGCTGCTGGACTTTGGGAATCCCAGGCATTAGGCCTGGGGCAGGGTCGTCATGGCGCTTGCTGGCCAAGTGAGGACAGAGCCTGAGCTGGAATCTGCTGGTGCTGGTACAAGTGGTGAGTGGGCGTGTGAGTGGGGGTTGCGGTTAGGGCATGGACATCCCAGAATCCAGGACGCTGTTCACAATTCCTCCAGACTTCCTGCTCCTCTCCCTTACAGCACCTCCCTCCCGAGGCCTCCTGAGCCTCTAACCCCTAGATAAGGAAAGGGGTGGGCTCAGTTGGAGTCCAGTGTCCCCTCTGGTCAAGTCAGCTTTACCTGGGGTGAGGTGAGGCTCCTCGGGCCGGGCTGTCCCCTTTGCAGGGTGTGGCTGGACAGATCACTCAAGAAAGGAGGCAGGTGGGACAGAACGAACCCACGGTGCCACATGAGCCTCCGTTCTCATGCATTTAAGTTTCTCACACTCAGGCGGGAAATGAAAATGCTGCTTGGACCCCCACGGAGAGTACAGGAGAGGGGAAGGGGAGGAGGAGTTTTTGGTGCTGTTAATTACACTTTCAGCCTCCAGTGTATTTTTGGGAGGACTGCAGGAGAAGGCAGTGCTGCGTCCTTACCCAGATCTCCCAGTTAACTGGCCTCCCACCTTCTGCTCGTCCTCTAAGGCCTCATCGGCAGCTGTGCAAGGGCCCTGCCTCTGCCTCTCCTCCCTCGCCGTGATACCTCGGGCCTCCCAGGCCCTGCCACGCCCTTCCCTCTTAACAGCTGCCTTCCATCACCTCGGCTTCCTGCTAATTCCTTAAAACCCTGTTTTGATTTCGCCTCAGTAACACTCTAGACACCACCCTCGAGTCAGAATTAGTCACTTCTTCCACTATACGATGGAAACGCCGCTTTATTGTGGAGCTTTCTCGAAGGATATCAAAGTAGGGAGACTCCTGTCCAGTTTTGCACCCTCTCACCTCCGCAAGCAGTACCCGAGTTGTAAAGGGCGGCTCCCTGTGTCTGCCCCGCTGCACCGAGACACCGAGCTGCGGATGGTGCCCAGCGCACCCATTTACAGGTGAGGAAACCAAGGCCCCAACTCATCGATGCACTCTGCCCTTCTGATTACTGGAAAAGTAACAGGACGGGTGTCTGGTCCTGTCCCACCCTGCCCTGGCCCACTAAGCCGGCGTCCCGGCTCCGACCCCCGGCTATGCCCTGGGCCGCCCAGAGCGCCCGCACCTCCTCCCGCTTCCACCTGGCCGGCCCGCCCCGCTCAGACTCAGGACTGGGAAGTGCGGCGATTCCCGGAACCAGCCACTGGCGCTAGCGCGGGGAGCGGGGTGTGCGGACCTGCGGGCGCTCGGGGCCACGCGAGCGGCCCCCACCCCCGGCCCGGCCCGGCCCGTCCCGTCCCGTCCCGTCCCGGCCCGTCCCGTCTTGCCCTGCCGCGCGGGGGCGCCCCCTCCCAGGCCCGGCGCCTGCCAGCCCTGGCGCCTGCCAGCCCCGCTCCGCCAGGTGCAGCGCCGCGCAGAGGCAGGCGGGGTCGGGGCTCGGCGCGCACCTTCATGGGGCGGGGCAGGGGCGGGGCCGAGGCGGGATCACAGCCGGCTGGCCCGGGGTTCTGCGCGCACCTCCGAAGGGGGGCGGGGCTGGGGCGGAGCCGGGGCGGGGCCGGGTGCTCTCGGGTCTGTGGGCCGCCCCCTCCTCCCTCCCTCCTACTCCTGGCCGGGGATTAGCGCCCTGGGAGCCCGCGTCCCGCGGCCTCGCTGCCACACTTGACTGGGAGCGGCGGCCACGGCGGCACCATGAAGAAGTCGTACTCAGGTGGGCTTCGCGCCCGGCGTGGGGAGGGATTGGTGTCCCGGGACCAGCGCTGCTCACCTGAGCTCCTGCGGCCCGGGTGGCGAGGCGCCCCCAGAGCTGAGCGGGTCCCCAGGGCGGCCACACCGCAGGTCGAGTTTCTCCCAGGACGGGGCCGCTGTCGGGCGGCTTTCGACCCGAGCCGAGGGTTCCCTGCGCTGTCTCCAGCCCTGGCTCGGGTGTGGGAGGGGCTGCCCTGGGGGACGCTCCCTCCTCCTCGCCCCTTGCACTCTCGCAGGAATCGCTGACTTTCCAGTCCAGCCGGGTGCTTTAGGTCCCTGTGCGTCTGTGTGGGTGGATGGGGTGGGGGCTGGGTGGAGGGGTGTCCTTGGGTTCAGCCTGCAGGGCTGGTGATCCAGGCCGCAGCACCTTTTCTTCGAATTCTCTCCGTTTTCTCCGATGCTCAGTGGGGCACGGGATGGCCTGCAGATGGGACCGTCCAGCAGTGCCCAAACTTGGCGACTCGGGTTCATGTTTTGGGCTCAGGACGCCGCCAGCGGCTGACATCCTCACTCCACCCAAGCAGGGCCCGCCTTAAGCAGGCAGAGGGGGCCTGACCTGGGCCTCACCAGCAGCCGGTTCAGGAGCCTTCATAAGAGGCTCACCCTCTGGTACTCTGAAGTTCCATTTCACAGATGGGCCTACCGAGGCCGCCAGGGCAGGTTAAGGGCAATCCAGATCTTCATTCTTTCTCTTTTGCTTTTCTTTTCCTTTGTGGTTTTCTCCGAAGGATCCAGGCAGGCAGGACCCTTTGTCCTCTTCAGTCCTCAAGTTGTAAAGAGTGGCTCCTCTTCTGCTACCTCTAGAAACCTAGCGTTTAAGGTTCCTCCTTAAATTCATTTGGATAGAAAGTTATCTGCCAGGGACCCGTGAATTTTTAGTGATGGGGGACAGAATCATGGGCCTTAGTTGGAGGCGAAGAAGTCATCGTGGCCATCCCCCTGCCTTTGGGCCATGTCGGTTTCCTCTGGTTTTCCATATTTCGGAACCAAAATGAGTAATAAAGAATACCTTGTTTCAGAGAGGATTACTCAGAACTTCCCCGAAAATACCCTTCTGGGTCAGTAGCTTAGAATGCCAACTTTCACCCTGTTGTTGTGAACAACATGGCCCTTGACACGCCCCAAGTACAGCTCTGTCGGGAGCGTGGGTGGGTTGGTGTGCTGGTGGGTGGGAGGGGGCTTCCAGGTGGCACATGCTTGGTTTTCGCACTGGGGCTTCCTCCCCAACATGCTCCAAATATTTGAGATGGTTGTGGGCATCGTGCCATGCGCGACCCTTTCCTGGGGATCTCTAGCCCGCCTGGGGAGGGCTGTTTGCCCTTGGTTTCTTATACTTCACCTCCCACAAGTGGGTCCAGATGGTGGGGGCGACTGAGGTCCTCCCAGGTGGTGGGTCCTGGGCCTTTTCTGCAGAGATCCTCTTGCACAGAGGCCGGAAGGGCCCTGAAGCAGGCTTGGAGTCTCTGTACCTGGGGCTTATTTGGAGGTGGAGAGACCATCACTTGCCCCTTGCTCCTCTCCTCCACACCTACCCCAACCCTCACTGGGTATCGTTTTTTTTTTTTTAAAAAAAGGACAGGACTTTTGCAGTAGGTGGAAGTAGAGTTTACGGGGTGAGCAGGAACCAGCTCTTGCGGAGCAGCCTCCGTGACTCCTTGTGTTTATCTAAAGGGGCGGGCCCTTCTCAGGGTGGGGGAAGGGAGGGCTCAGACCATTTCTGGTTTGCTCCCCCTTTGGCAGTGGCCCAAGGTGTGCTGGGTCACTGCACTGCAGCTGTGTGGGGTCGGGCTGGAGGGAGCTGATGGTGGGGGTGGCCTCTTGCCCTCATGCCGAGTGTCCTGGCGTTCTCTTGGTGCCAGCCCTGTGGCTGCTGTGGGTGGGGGCACTTGCGGAAGTCAGGCTGACCCCTCCACAGCCATCAACACCGTGAAATGAAGGAAAGCAGCACATGATGTTGAAAATCCCCTAGGGTCTGACAGTCCAAGGAGAACAGGAAGGATTTTATTCTTTCATCTAGGTTGAGCGGGATGATTGCTTCTGGACATATGTATGGGCGGCAGAATAAACAGAACGACCGTCCTCTTCTTCTCGGCAGAGCTGGTTTGAGCACTTGGGAGCCTCTGAAAAGGAGAAAGATTTAAGAAGGATGCATGGGGCAGTCTCGAGTACCGTGGGTCTATACACAGTCATGGAACACGCTTTACGTGTTGGGCACACATGGCCAGGTCTCAGCGGGTACAGAAACGATAATGAGATGTAGTCCTTGCTTGCAGAGAACTTGCACTCTCCCCGCAAGTTCAGGATGTCAGGATGAGGGCGAGACACCAGCTCATTTACAGCCTTCCCTCCTGAGCAGTTCAGCCTCCAAATACTACAGGAGTGTCCCAGAGGTCTTAGGGGGAGATGAGGTTGAGCTGGGCCTTGAGGAGGGAGAAGTCTTGAGTGTTGGAGAATAAACAGGGCCTTGGCCAGGTGCACCTTGGTCCCAGTTACTCAGGAGGCTGAGATGGGAGGATCGCTTGAGCCCAGGAGTTTGAGGCTGTAGCACTATGACAGCGCCTAGAAATAGACACTGCACTCCAGCCTGGGTGACGTTGTGAGACCCCATCTGTGAGAAGGTCTTTTCCAATGAGGAAGGAAGCAAGGGCGCGCATGGGGCGGCTGCAGGGTTCAGGGGGACATGGGACAGGTTCTCTCTGGCAGCTCCACACTGCTCCAGGCTTTCCTGGAGGTGACTCACTGGGCCCTCCAATGGGGCAGAGGTAGTGGTAGTCTACAGGCAGTGTGGCCCAGTGGTTATACCCAGCGGCTCAGAGCTGCCAGCCTCCTTGGGTCAAATCCCACCGGGCTGCCGCTTCTCCCTGTGGCACAAGGTTCTCACCTCATGCGTCTCCTCTGCCTCATTGGTTAAATGGGATGGTGCTATGTTGTTGTAAAGGTTAAACGAGTTTATATTTGAAAACGCTGAGAAATGCCTGCTCAGTAGTCTGTCAGCTGCTGTCATGGTCATGATTGTCATTGACAGCAGGAGGATGGAGAAGGCTGGGGTTACGCCATTGCTAGGGCGCTCCGGGAGCCTCCATGATATTCCCTTACTGCAGTCAGAGTGAGCTGCAGGGTCCCTCCCCCAGCCCTTCAGCACTGGAACCAGCTGCACTGTACCCCCGGTTCTGTGGGTTCTGAGTTTTGGGACTGCCTTTGCATACTAGGTCACGTGGAACTTGCCTTTTTCCCAGGCTCCCCTGGAAACCCTCTGTGGTGGTGGCAGGAGGACTTACCTGAGGCCCATGAACCACAGAAGCAGGGCTGAGCTTGTGTCGCACCCCCACTGGTACCTGGGAATTACTCTGAGATCCTTTTTTTTGAGATGGAGTCTGGCTCTGTCGCCCAGGCTGGAGTGCAGTGGCACGATCTTGGCTCACTGCAACTTCTGCCTCCTGGGTTCAAGCAATTCTCGTGCCTCAGCCTCCTGAGTAGCTGGGATTATATGCGCATGCCACCATGCCCAGCTAATTTTTGTATTTTTAGTAGAGACAGGGTTTCACCATACTGGCCAGGCTGGTCTCGAACTCCTGACCTCTCCTCTGCTTCCCAAAGTTCTGGGATTACAGACATGAGCCACTGTGCCCGGCCAGTCTGGACTTTATTTGTGGCTTTCAGGAGATTCCTGAAGGGGCACCAGGCAAGATTAAAAAAGCTCTACGCTGTTGTGACTTCTAAGTCCTGGGCAGGGAGGGAGGCTGCACCCTCAGAGGAAGCAGCTTCTGCCGTGATTCAGTGTGCTGGCTCACCATGGTGGATGGGGATCATCCCCACCCAGCGCCCCAGGAGCTGGCTTACGGGAAGGGCCCGGAATTGCATCCTCACAGAACACTTCCCCAGTCAGCTAACCCTGGGGACAGGTGAGCATGGGAAGGGCACGGCACAGGGTTTCTTCCTCTTCTCCCCCAACCCTGTCTCCGCCTCTTCTCACTGCCTCTTGTCTCCTCACGTCCAAGCTTGTCTGCTCTGGCACATTCAGGGGACCTGGGCTGGAGAGAAAAAGCCACCTCGTTCAGTTAGTCTATGGCTCTGTCCGACTCTGTCCCCCGCCAAGGCCTCCCAGTTGTGAACCAGCCGGCTGAGCCTGAGTCCTGCCCAGCCCTCTCCCTAGTCTGTTGCAGAGGTAGGAAGGCATGCCCAGGGAGGGGCCCCTGCCCTGCCGCTCACACCAGACCGCAGGCACTTGCCCATGAGATCTCCCTGGCCTGCCCAGAGGGGTTCTGATAGCCAAGGGCCATGCACCTGGCAGCGGTGCATTGCGTTTGCAACAGTCCACCTTCTTCCTAGAACCACCCCCCACAAGTGTGACCAGCTCAAGCCAGGACAGGTGCAGGGGGACACGGGGTTGCCACTTAGGGACAGCGGTCTAGAGTCCAGGTCTAGGTGACATGGGGGCCAGCCCTCTGCTTGGAGGTCCCAGGTGGGTGTTTGCAGAGGACGTCTCAGGACCCATGGAAGGAGGCACTCCCCACCCGCTACCTGGTCCTTGGCCTGCCCTCCTCTGACACTCTCCTGTCCATCTCAGGCAGCCCTGACAGCACCATGTGGCTGGGACCTAGAGGTGGCCCATGTTTCCGCCCTGGTGTTTGTGCACAGGCAGTGCTGCGTGGGCTCCAAAGTTTACTTAAGATGGACCTGATAAGGAGGGTTCAGCACACATCAGTGCAGGCCCGGCCTGGGGACAATGATGGAAGTTCCTGGGCAGATCCAGCTGGCTTAAGGGTAGGAGGGGCTCCAGAGAGAGGCTCCAGGGCCCGAGAGGTGTGCACCTTTGGGGTGAGGAGGGAGGTGCCGTGCTCTGTTTGTTGGAGCAACCTTGGAAACCTCCCAGCTCTAGGCTGTTGCCAGGGATTTATGGGGATCAGTGGGTGCCAATGCCTGGGCGAAGCCCTCAGGGCTTCTACACAGCACACTGTGCCGTGGCCCCACTGTGCTAAGTGGCTCAGTCTGCGGGAGAGCCCTCAGCCAGGCAGGTCATGTGATCTGGAATCAGCGACCAAAGGGAGTCAGTCATGGTGGGTGGAGGGCCCTGGCGGGGAGCCATTGTGGTGCCAGGCATGGGGATCACGTGGCACCCAGGCCTGTAGGTGCCAAGCTTCTGTGGGAGCAGTGAAGTGACCCCATGGCTGATGGGCTGGTCACCGCTACCCCTTTCCTCATGTGACATTTGTTCCCCGGGCTGGGAACTTTGCCAGGAAGCCCAGCATTGGCCTGCTCTACTGGAGCGGCCCTGCTGAGCTGTGAGCTGCCCGTCTCCCTGAGATTCCTGGCCCGTTTCAGCCCTCCATGTGGACTCAGTCGTTTGTTCCAGAAGTGTCTGCGGGGCGCTGCTGAGTGTCAAGCTCTGTTTGCCTCCTCTGCTGCACCCTGGAGGCTCTGGGCACCAGCTCTGCAGGGTGGCCTGGCCTTGGGTATCCAGGATAGAGCATGACACTCTCTGCTTCCAGCCCCATTTCTCTGCCTTATCTCCCTGACCCCACCCTGGGCCCAGGTCCATTTGCAGCCCCTGTGAAGGGGGACATTGAGCTATTGCCGGCAGAGGAGGGGCAGCTCCGGGGCACTGCTTGCCAGTGGCTTCTTGGCAGCTCTGCGACAGCTGAGCTTTGTTTCCAGTCTAATCTGACCTGGTTCTCCAAAGCGTGACTGTTGGCAGTCTGAAAACCTCCAGGACAGGAAATGGGAGCGGCACAGGGAATGTAATACGATCCCGCTTCAGGTTGGTGGGCGGCCCTTGCACCCAGGCTGCGTGCTCCCTCTGGCAGGAACCCAAGTTGCTGGTCATCCTCAGAGCGGTGTTGGCCTGGGGCCTTCAGTGGCCCTTTGTGTCTAGGTGAGAGGAACCCTGGGTGGTGACTCTGCCCTGAGTGTGTGGGTCCTCAGAAGTGCTGGGTTAGAGGATGTGAAGGGCCAGAAGGTCCCCTCTGGAGCATCAGACTTACTTGTTGACTCCTACCCAACCCTGGCCTTGGGTTTCAGAGGAGGGGTCTAGGTGGGAGTGCTATCTTTTCTCAATGGGGATGTGGCTTCAGTCTCTGTCCAGGTGGGTGCATGGCTCTCATTCTGGCTCCTAGAGAGGTCTGGTTCCTCCCAGGCTGCTTCAAGGGCCTGTGATGAGGCCTAGGCCGTGACCAGGGCCCTCTGCTTTCCCCAGCACTGCACCTGGGAACCAGGGGTTAGGTCCCAGAAGCCGAGGAGGTCCCTGAATGCCGTGCCTCAGCTCCTGTCCTGGCCGTGCCAGGCGTGTTTGGGAGCAGCAGCATTGCCTACCCAGGTTTGAGATGGGCCCCGGTGAGTGTGGTTACCAGGAAGGGCTGGGCAGAGTAGTCCGGCAGGCCGACCCGGGGCTTGTGCGACACATCAGTCCAATCCGCATCCCGGGCCAGGGATCCTTTCACAGCCTTCCCAGGAACCAGGACTCCTGTTTCCATCCCAAATCAGATCCCAGCCAGGGAATAATGCCCATGCAACCCAAGCCACTCAGAAGTGGGTCACATCCAACCCCCGCCATCTTCCAGCCTGTTGAGGACTTGACTAACTCAACCCGGAGGGATCGGGAGGGTTGCCTGCAAAACCCACTAATAACGAGGGACTTTGGCTTTGTAGCCACAGGGTCTACAGAGGTGTTGGGCTATCGGGTTTCCTGGGAGGTGAGCAGGTGGTGTAGACACCGTGAAGGCATGGGTAGTGGAACAGCTGCAAGTGTACAAGGAGGCGTGGGGAGGAAGAGGTGGTGGATTTCTCGCCAATGTTGGCATCACACTGCCTCCAGCATCAGAGACCCAAGGTGTGGCCGACCTCACCTCGGCTGGGGGGCTGGGGCGGTTGGGGTGATGAGTCATTGGATAGCAGAGCCTTCCTGGTAGCTGGGGGTTAACGCTTTAACTGCCAGGCCTTTGCATTTTGCTTTTTGTTTTTAAATTTGAGACAGAATCTTGATCCGTCGCCCAGGCTGGAGTGCAGTTGCTCAATCTCGGCTCACTGCAACTTCCGCCTCCTGGGTTCAAGCAATTCTCCTGCCTCAGCCTCCCAAGTAGCTGGGATTATAGGCACACACCACCACGCCCCGCTAATTTTTATATTTTTAGTAGAGATGGGGTTTCTCCATGTTGGCCAGGATGGTTCCAAACTCCTGATCTCAGGTGATCCACCCACCTGGGCCTCCCAAAGTGCTGGGATTACAGGCATGAGCCACTGCACCTGGCCTGCATTATGCTTTTGTAAAATTATTATTATTATTTTATTTATTTTTTAAGGAAAGCAATCTAAACTATAGGCAGTATCTCTTCTTTCTCTTTTGCTTTTTGTCAGTTATGTTGCTTATTGCCAAAAACATGAAGAGGAAATTGAAAGGAAACTTCGATACTTATTGGCTGTAGCCTTTTTATTTATTTATTTGAGACAGACTCTTACTCTGTCGCCCAGGCTGGAGTGCAGTGGTGCGATCTCGGCTCACTGCAACCTCTGCCTCCTGACTAGCTGGGATTACAGGCATGTGCCACCAAAACAATAGCTCAGCTAATTGTTTTGTATTTTTAGTAGAGATGGGGTGGTCTTGAACTCTTGGCCTCAGGTGATACACTCGCCTCTGCCTCCCAAAGTGGTGGGATTACAGGCCTGAGCCACCAGGCCCAGCCATGGTCGGCAGTTTTTGATCCCTGGCCACTCTCCACGTGATCCAATTTTCCCCTTGGCTCACTGGCCCTGCCCCTGTTCATCTGCTCACCTTTCTCATTCGTGTGGTTTGTTCATGGGGTATGTAACGGGGTCTAACCAGGAAATGGAAACCGCTTGAACATTTATTTAAAATTTTTTTTTTCTTTTTCAAGACAAGGTCTCACTGTGTCACCTAGGCTGAAGTGCAGTGGTGCAATCTGGCTCATTGCAGCCTCAGACTCCTGGGCTCAAGCGATCCTCCCTTCTCAGCCTCCCAAGTAGCTGGGACTACAGGTGCATACTATATGCTTGCCTAATTTTTTTTTATTTTTGTAGAGATGGGATCTTGCTTTGTTGCCCAGGATGCTCCTAAACTCCCGACCTCAAGCAATCCTCCTGACTCAGCCTCCCAAAGTACTAGAGCTACAGGCACATGCCACCACACCCTGCTAATTTTTGTATTATTATTATTTTTTTTTGTAAAGACAGGGTCTTAGGCCAGACACGGTGGCTCTCACCTGTAATCCCAGCACTTTGGGAGGCCGAGGTGGGCGGATCACAAGGTCAGAAGTTTGAGACCAGCCTAACCAACATGGTGAAACCCCGTATCTACTAAAAATACAAAAAATTAGCTGGGTGTGGTAGCAGGCACCTGTAATCCCAGCTACTCAGGAGGCTCAGGGAGGAGAATTGCTTGAACCTGGGAGGCAGAGGTTGCAGTGAGCCGAGATTATGCCATTGCCCTCCAGCCTGGGCAACAAGAGTGAGACTCCATCTCAAAAAAAAAAAAAAGAGACAGGGTCTTACTATGTTGCCCAGGCTGGTCTTGTACTCCTGGGCTCATGTGATCCTCCTGCCTGGACTACTAAAGTGCTGGGGTTACAGGTGGGAACCACAGTGCCTGGTCCACTTGAGCATTTAGAACAGAAGGACCTAAAGGCACAGAACTTATTATACAGATGATCGGAGAGGTGAAGGCCAGACAGGGAACAGAGAGGTAATCAGCAGAAAATCAAAGTTGTGTGGGCTTATACAGCTCTCTAAAGGTATAGATGCAATGATTCATTTAGAATGAGAAAATAACAATAAATTATAAATTACAAGCAGCTGTTAAATATCACAGTCATCACTAAATGCAGAAGTATATCAGTCAACTACCAGTCACATCTCCAAAGTAACATTTCTTCCACATTTGGACATTACTTCTTCAATATGATGACTTTGTAATATCGTTTTCTACTTTGAGAATAGAAAACCAATCTGGCTGGATGCAGTGGCTCACGCCTGTAGAGCCAGCACTTTGGGAGGTCAAGGCCAGTGGATCACTTTAAGCCAGGAGTTCAAGTTTAGTCTGGGCAGCATGGTGAAACCTTGTCTCTACTGAAAATACAAAAATTAGCAGAGCATGGTGGCACACACCTGTAGTCCCAGTTACTCAGGAGGCTGACGTAGGAGGATCGCTTGAGGCCAAGAGGTCGAGGCTACAGTGAGCCATGACCATGCTACTGCCCTCTAGCCTGGGTGAGAGAGCGAGATCCTGTCTCAAGAAAAAAAAAAAAGGCTGGACGTGGTGGCTCATGCCTGTAATTCCAGCACTTTGGGAGGCTGAGGTGGGGGGATCACTTGAGATCAGGAGTTTGAGACCAGCCTGGTCAACATGGTGATACCCCATCTCTACCAAAAATATAAAAAATTAGCCAGGTGTGGTGGCACATGCCTGTACTCCCAGCTACTTGGGAGGCTGAGGCAGGAGAATGGCTTGAACCCAGGAGGCAGAGGTTGCAGTGAACCAAGATCATGCCACTGCACTCCAGCTTGCATGACAGAGTAAGACTCCATCTCAAAAAAATAAAAATAAAAATAAAAGCTCATTAATCTCCCTTGTTGATCAAATTTCGTTTTTATATTTGGTATTTGGGATGTATACAAAAGTGGCCGTCAACACGGAGTTGGTGGTGCTGCTACAATTTTTTTGTTGGAGAAATACAGGAATTCTGGTAAATCCTATTTTTTAAATGTGATTCCCATCAAGAAAGAAGTAGGGAAGTGGGGTAATTTCTAACTGCATATGAGGCATTTGTGCATGTATTTCTCACCAGAGAGACTTTTCTGTTTTGACATTGAAGGAATTGAATCCTTTGCTTACAGACTCACCTCTGGTGATGGGAGTAATTTTCCACAGATTTGCCTCTGGACCCGAGCACTTCAAATCTCGCCTCTCTCCACGGCGCACATTTTTCCGGCGCCAGGCACCGCAGGACATATTCGTGTCTTGTGATTTTTGATTCTGCGCGGTAGGTGGATTTGGAACGGTGAGCGGAGCGAGTATTCCTGGAATCCGTTTCCGCACCGGGATGGCGAGCAATGACTGAACTATACATGGAAATAAATGGGAACTACATAAATATAACCCGACTAAAGCCAAACTAAATATCTTTCCAGTTCAACTTCTCCTTAGCAGGAGCCCCCACGTGGCAGCAGGCCTCTATTTCCACCTCACAGGAGAGAGTGTGATGGGCGGGAACTCAAGGCTGGAAATGAACAGGGATGGTAATTGATGGTAGGTAAAATATTTTCCATTTTGTAAATTTTACAAAGAAATGTTTGACTCCATGGACTTGTGGTTAGGGCTGTTCTCAGTGTAAGGAGAGGGACTCGTGCAGGCAGGGAAGGGGTTCTTAGCATTGTGAGGGCACCTGGAGATTGGCAGCAGGGTGCCACCACCACCCCTAGGTCTAGGGGTGAGAGGGAGGAAGTCCTGGGACCTGAGTCCTGGAGCCAGAGTCCCCTGCTGGGAGCCCAAACAAAGGTGGGACTCTGGCAGGCGCTGGGGTGACACAAAGGACAAACCCTCCTGCTGGAGAAGCCTTCCAAGGCAGCGCTGCAGAGAGCTCCCTGGCCCTCCGCTGCTCCCACCTCCGAGGCTCCTTCCAAGCCTCTTGTTGGTTGAATCCAGCCCGAAGCCAGCAGGCCTGGGGACCTGGACACCTGAGCCAGCAGAGGGTCAGCATTTCTCCCACACAAAGGCGGGCACGAGGAGGGGGAGGTACTGGGGGGCGATCAGGCCAGGACCCGCACAAGATGTGCAAACAGGAGCTCCCCTCTCTTCCCTCCCCAAATGGCAACTGCAGCCAGCCTCACTCCCTGCTGTCAGACAGCAAGAGGAACCTGGTTCCCGGCACCAGCTGCCCCTCTGTGGAGGCCCCTTTCCTCTCTGGCCTTTGCTTGCAATCACTGGCGACGCAGTGGACCATGTCTTCTGGGGAGTTGGATCGTGAACGTGGTTTCTCGTGTGTTATGGACTGAGCTGTTCCTCCCCCTTGAATTCCTGTGTTGGATTGCAACTGTAATTTGAAGAGAGGGCTTTTAGGGAGGTAATTAAGGTTAAATGAAGTCACAGGGCGGGACCCTAATCTCATAGGATTGGTGTCCTTGTAAGAAGAGGGAAAGAGACACCAGCGATCTCTCTTCCGCCCGTCGCTTGTAAACAGAGGAAAGATGAGCGGAGGATGCAGCAACGAGGTGGCTACAAGCAGGAAGAGGGGTCTCGCTGGGAACCAGCCCTGACGGCACATTCATCTGGGACTTTGGGCCTCTCGAACAGAGAGATGCGTTTCTGTTGTTGAAGTCACTCCCTCTGTATGAATGGAGAGATGCGTTTCTGTCGTTGAAGTCACTCCCTCTACAGCAATCTGGGTGGCAGCCTGAGCTGACCAAGGCACCGTCTGCATCAGCCAGGGCTCTCCAGAGAGACAGACCCAACAGGAGGTGGATGGATGGACGGATGAGTGGATGGCTAGATAGACAAACAAACAGACAGATAGATAGAGACAGACAGACAGACACAGATGGGCAGACGGACAGACAAATGGATAGATAGAGAAACAGATAGATGACAGACAGACAGAAGGATAATAGGTGGGGTGCAGTGTCTCACACCTGTAATCCCAGCACTTTGGGAGGCCAAGGTGAGCAGATCACTTGAGGTCAGGAGTTTGAGTCCAGCCCGGCCACCATGGTGAAACCCCATCTCTACTAAAAATACAAAAATTAGCTGGACTTGGTGGTGTGTGACTGTAGTCCCAGCTACTTGAGAGGCTGAGGCAGAAGAATCGCTTGAACCTCGGAGGTGGAAGTTGCAGTGAGCTGAGATCACGCCATCGCATTCCAGTGTGTGTGACAAAGTGAGACTCCATCTCAAAAAGAAAAAAAAGGTAGATAGATGATAGATGGATAGCTAGATAGAGGATAGATGGATGATAGGTAGGTAGATGACAGACAGATAGGCAGACAGGCAGACAGATAAATTAAATAGATGATAGATGGATAGATAGAAGATAGATGATGGATGGATAGGCAGATAGATGGATAGAAATATGATTGATTGATAGATAGGAAGGACTCTTTTTCAGGAATTGACTCATGCCATTGTGGAGGCCGAGATGTCCCACAAAAGGCCATCTGTAAGCTGGAGACCCAGGAAAGCCAGTATCGTGGCTCAGTCCAAGACTGCAGGACTCAGGACTGGGAAGCTGTTGGTGTAACTCTTAGTCCAAGGCCAGAGGTTTGAGAACCTGGGGGACTGCTGGAGAACTGGGAGTTCTAAGTCCAAGGACAGGAGAAGAAGTCATCCCAGCTCCAGGAGAAAGAGAGGGAATTCACCGTTTCTCTGCTTTTTTATTGTCTGTCAATGGAATGGTGTTATCCACGTTGATGGAGTATCTTTACCATTCAGCCCACCAACTCACATGCCCCTCTCCTCCGGAAACACCCTCGTAGACACACCCAGAAGTAATGCGCCACCAGCCATCCCTTCATCCAGCCAAACTGACCCCTGACATCAGCCACCACGCAGGCTCGGCAGAATCGCGGTTGCGCGGTGATGGTCTCCATCCCGCCTACAGAAGTTGAAGATGAACCGTTGGCGCAAGCCAGTAGTTCTTTCAGGCTCCTTCCAGTTGCCTGTTCTTTTAAAAACGTGTTTATTGGCCGGAGGAGGTGGCTCATGCTTGTAATCCGAGCACTTTGGGAGGCCGAGGCGGGCAGATCACAAGGTCAGGAGTTTGAGACCAGCCTGGCCAATACAGTGAAATCCCATTTCTACTAAAAAATACCAAAATTAGCTAGATGTGGTGACGCACGCTTGTAGTCCCAGCTACTCAGGAGGCTGAGGCAGGACAATCGATTGAACCCAGGAGGTGGAGGTTGCAGTGAACCAAGGTCATGCCACTGCACTCCAGCCTGGGTGACAGAGTGAGACTCCGTCTCAAAAAAAAAAAAAAAAGTATTTATTGAGTACCTGCTGTATGCCACGTGCTGTGATAAGCACTGGGGCACAGCAGTGAGCAAACAAGGATTATTCTTTCTTGGCGTTTACATACAGTAGAAGGAAACAGAATAACGAACTCATCAGTTCCAGGAAACTGTCAAATAGGACTAAGAGCTATGCTGAGAATTAAGATAAGGTGATTGCATAGAAAGTGACTGATGGCTGCTTTGGAATGAGTGGTGAGGGGTGACAGAGAGGGTGACAGCTGAGTTGAGATTGGGAAGACAGGAGGGAGCCAGCAGTGCAAGGACTGGGCTGGGAGCAAGCTTGGTGCATTCCAGGAACAGCAAGAAGGCCAGAGGGGCTGCAGCGGGGCAGGGGAGGGGGAGGAGGGAGGCGCAGGTCACAGAGGAGCCTGGGACCAGATGGAGGACCCTTCCTTCAAAGCTCAGTTGTTTTCTCTGTAAAAGGAGAATGTGTCCCCTCCGAAAGTCACACATGCTAGCACAGTGTCTGGCTCATGATATGCCTTCAGTAGGTGGTGAGCGTGGCTGCTTTTGTTATTACTACATTATAATTACTAGGCATAATGGGGTCACCAGGATTTGTATTTACAGCAATGTAAGGGTGTCAGCAAACTTCCCTGGGGAACCCATCTCCCTTCATTAAGTTCCTAAGAGCCTGACACCCAGGTCAATGTAGTGAGAGCTACAGCTGCCCGGTGGACTGGAATCTTTAGCCACAGGCCAGGACACTTTCGTTCTGGCAGAAACCTCTACTTGAGGAAGCGGGTTGATGGCAGAAAGGGGGCTGGGGGGTGTGCTGTGGATGTTTCTGGGTTACTCTGACCTCCTGGGGAGCCTTCCCCACCACGACTGCTGTAGGGAGCTCAGCTGCGGTGATGGATGAGCTGCAGCTCAGCCTTGAATTCATTGTTTATCGGAAAACCTTACATGGGAGATGGGACGGTTTCCTGTTGGTTCTTTCGCTAGTGCAGAGATTCTCACCTGGGTGTGTGACTGGGGCTCAGGATGCCCCAAGGGTGTGTGGAGATGGGGGTCAGTGTCTTCTCTCACGCCTCTGAACCTCCTCCTCCTGCCTTTCTGTATTTCGTTGTTTCCCGGCCTCTCCTACTTTGGCGCTTTGGAATGACATGCAATCCAACACACAGGCTGACTTTA
Source organism: Cacajao melanocephalus (assembly GCA_963573385.1). Taxonomy (NCBI): domain Eukaryota; kingdom Metazoa; phylum Chordata; class Mammalia; order Primates; family Pitheciidae; genus Cacajao; species Cacajao melanocephalus. The sequence goes on along the minus strand of CAUYLG010045363.1, from coordinate 6,203 downwards.
TTATTTTATTTGATTTTGGAGACAAGGTCTCTGTCACTCAGGCTGGAGTGTGGTGGTGCAATCACAACTCACTGCAGCCTTGAACTCTGGGCTCAAGAGATGCTCCCTCCTCAGCCTCCCAAGTAGCTGGGATTAAAGGCACAGATAGATTTGCTGAACGATAAATAGGTAGTTGATAGATGGAGAGATAGGTGATAGATGGAGAAATAGTCCTGCTTTGCCAGGGCTGGTCTCGAATTCCTGGGCTCAAGTGATCCCTTGCCTCAGCCTCCCAAAGTGCTGGGATTATAGGCATGAGCCGCTGTGCCTGGCCTAGTCTGGCTTTGAAAGCTCCTCACTCTCTTTGCATCCTGATGATGTCTGTCTCCTGGAGTAGGCTCTTTGGCTTCTGACACTTTGTAGCTATTGTTGGCCAGTTGTGGCATGTGAAGCTGAGGCTCAACAGTAGGGCAGTCCTGTCCAAGGCCACCTGGCTCAGTGCTAACACTCAGACCTCAGTGTTTTTATCTCCCTCCTGGTGGCTTCTACCCTTAGTGCATCTCTGGAGGTACAGTAAGGAGGCCTGAGGGAGCTAAAGGCCAGGCTCCATCAGCTAAGATTTAAAAACAGCTGTCTCTGTGCTCCTCTGTCAATCTACCACTCCACTATCTCCCCCGACAACGAATTCAGTTTGAATTTCAGATAAACAAGGATTAATTTTTAGTATAAGCATATCCTACAATACATTTGGGATATACTTATGCCTAAAAATGATTCATCGTTTGCTGGCCTCAGTAGCTCATGCCTATAATCCCAGTGCTTTGGGAGGCTACGGTTGGAGGATTGCTTGAGTCCAGGAGTTCGAGGTTACAGTGAGCCATGATCCTGTCACTGAGTCCCTGCTTGTGGATGACAGAACAAGATCCCTATCTCTCACAAAAAAAATTATTCATTGTAGAAAAAAAAATGTTCATTGTTTATCTGAAATCCAGGTTTAACTGAACATCCTGTATTTTATATGGGAACCCTACATGGGTAAGACCCAGAGTCCCAAAGCCCACTGGTAAAACTTTGCAGGGAAGCTCTGTGGGTCCTTGGCTGGTGCTGATGCCCTCTGATGCACAGGGCCATCTGGGAGGTGGGCACCTGCTGCCTGTGCAGGCAGAGCAAGGCCCTGGGCAGGCATGAGCTGATCTCACCTTCCCCAGCCTGGGAGCCAGATGGCATTGGCAGCTTGCTACCAAGACAGGGGCTGGTCACCAAGAGAGGGGCCACTTCCATGGGCCATCTTTGGCTTCCGGCCCTCCCCCTAACCCTCTCCCTACCCCAAACAGAGGCCAGGGGCACTGCACCAGAAGCAGCATGGTGCCTCCTTTGCTTGGCATTTTGTAGTTAGGTAGACGTTTATCCTTCTCACAGGAGCTGATGGGCCACAAGCGCCCCTCCACTTTCCAGCGGGGATGGCTGGGACCCCTGGCATTGAGACAGGGTGCTGTTCTTTTTTTTTTTTTTTTTTTTGAGACAGAGTCTTACTCTATCACTCAGGCTGGAGTGTAGTGGCATGATCTTGGCTCACTGCAGCCTCTACCTCCCAGGTTCTAGCGATTCTTCTGCTTCAATCTCCCGAGTAGCTAGGATTACAGGCGCATGACACCACACCCAGCTAATTTTTGTATTTTTAGTAGAGATGGGGTTTCACCATGTTGGCCAGGCTGATCTTGAACCCCTGACCTCAGGTGATCCACCCACCTGGGCCTCCCAAAGTGCTGGGATTACAGGTATGAGCCACTGCGCCCGGCCAGCAGGTGCTGTTCTGGTGAGAATAACACCTTCTGCAGTATTCATTCTCCTGTAGAAGCAAGTTCCCATGGCAAGGGGGTTGCTCACCTTGTGAATGAATAAATTGACTTTAATCCACAGCCTCAGGTTGGGGAAAGGTTGTTCTATGAGGTGGGTGGTGTGGGGGTGGGGGTGGGGAGGTGAGGGCAAGGCCAGGAAGTCCTGGTGCCCAGTGTACCTCTTCAGGGTACACCTCTTCAGGGTACACCTCCAGGTAGTAGAGGCCAAGGACAGAGAGGAGGAGAAGAGGGAGGTGCCCATTATCTCCTTATCTCAGCTTCCTCTGGAGATAAGCTTGAATATTTTAGTTGTGGGAGAAAAGTCTGGAATTTAAACCTTTGACTTTGATCCAGCCCTTCACAGCTCCTGTAAGCAAACTGAGCCTCAGAAAAAGGGAGTGGGGAGTGAAGCCTGTGTAACCTGGACGCCTCCACCCCAGGCTCGAAGTGGGAAGGAGGTGCAGGGAAATGGGGGAGGCAGGGATGACCCGGCCGAGGGTCTCCATGGCCCAGCTTTCCCCAGGGGATCTCTCAGGAGCTCTTTAAACTTTTATTATTATTACTTTTTAATAGAGATGGGGTCTCACTCTGTTGGTCAGGCAGGTCTCCAACTCCTGGCCTCAAGCTATCCTCCCACCTCGGCCCCCCAAAGTGCCGAGGTTACAGGCATGAGCCACTGCACCCGGCCTCTCACAGGAGTTTCAATTAAAAAGTTGGGAATAGACTCTTTTCTGTAGATGACTTCTTGTCGTTATTGAAAAGGGATGTTTATGCACAAGGAGGTTTCATAACGCCTCGTCCTAAAAAGCTCCCTTTTGAGAAAATGGTGACTTTTGATAGAGAAGAGACTGCCCAGGCCTCATTCATTGTCAGCACAAGGGCAGAGCAGGGGTGTGGCAGTGTCACCCTCGTCTGAGACAGCCCCATCCCTGCTCTGCCCAGGGGTTCAGAAGTCTGGTCTATTCGAGACCCCAGAGGGGTTTGGAGTGGCCGTCTTGCATCACGGGTGGGGCCTGAAGGATCTGAAGTGACCTTTGAGAAGGCTAGGGTGGCAGATACCTTCTGAGACCATTAACAACAATGACACATCAAATAGGGTCTGCTCAGATTCTGAGTGCCCATTTAAACATTTCCACTGTGTGACTTACCAGATTCTAGCGTAAAAACCCGGGTAAAAGAAAACATAGCCGGCGTGGCAGCTCGTGCCTATAATCCCGAGGCCGGGGCGGGAGGATTGCTTGAGACCAGGAGTTTGAGACCAGCCTGGGCTACCTGAGACCCCATCTCTGAAAATAAACAAATGAAATACTTTCATGCTGTATGTCTTTCTTCTATCTAGGCTCCTCAAATCACATGCACTGGAGAAAGCCCATTAAGAGAACTCCCTGGCCGGGTGTGGTGGCTCATGCCTGTAATCCCAGCACTTTGGGAGGCCGAGGCAGGTGGATCACCTGACATGGTGAAACCCCGTCTGTACTAAAAATACAAAAATTAGCTGGGCGTAGTGGCAGGGGCCTGTAATTCCAGCTACTGGGGAGGCTGAGGCAGGAGAATGGCTTGAACCTGGGAGGCAGAGGTTGCAGTGAGCTGAGATTGTGCCACTTTATTCCAGCCTGGCGACAGAGTGAGATTCCCTCTCAAAAACAAACAAAAACAATATCATTTATTGAGTTTTAATTTTGTGCCAGGCACTGTGCTTGCACTGTGGGACCTCATTTACTCTGAATAACCTATGGGTAAGCACCATCTCTGTCCCCAAGGAAACTGAGACTCAGGAAACGGAAGTCATTTCCCAGGCCCACAGCGAGGCCTGGCAAGGTCTGCATTCGAATTCTGATCATCTGACTCCAGGCTTTCCTGCCTCCTTTGCCCCCCAAAACTCAAATACTGTGGGATAACTCCAGACAGCTAGATTTCAATCATCTCCTCTCCTTCTGAGTATGTTTTATTTTAAAATCACATAAAAATAACTCAGTTCTTAACTGGAGCCATGGACTCATTAGATGTCTCGGAGGCTTCTCCAGCTACCTCTTTGCTGGACTCAGACACAGCACTGAATAATTAGGTCCAAGGAGCTGAACTGGAGCTGCTGGTGGCCAGAGGTCTCTTCCTGGGAACAATGGTGGGGACAGTGGCCGCGCTGAGCCTGGCAGTTTGTTCAAGAGCAGGGGACGCTCAGGCTGCTCTCGCCCCCTTCTTATGAACAGAGTTTGCTTTGCATCTTCTCTGTGCCAAGGGCTGCCAGGCACCAGATGCCCGTTTTGGGCAATCAGAAAAATAAACACTGTAAATAAAACAAAAACTCCACCCAAGAAATCTGAGACAGATGCTGTTTTCCCCACCGTTTCTCCATCCCCATGCCGGGTTTGGGGAGAGCGGGCCAGCACATTTCCTAGGGATGAGATGCCCTGGGCTGTTTAACCTGGATGGAACCTCTTCTATTTTACTTTTGCCCAGTGGCAGAGGGCAGAGGGCAGGGGTGGTGTCCATCTGGCCCAGGCAGGAGGACAGGGCAGCGTTTGTGGAGATGTCTCAAAGCAGAAGTGACTCAATCCTCAGGAACGTGTGGCCCATTCTATGCTGGGCTGGCCACTCCTCACCCCCCGCTGTTTCCACAGGGGAGTGTGCTGGATGTATGGGCACAGCTGTGGTTCACTCTCAGCCCTGCACAGCAGGACGTCCTAGTGGTGCACTGATGGTGTATGCGTGGGGACGTGTGGAACAGGGGATGGTGACCCTATGTGTGTTATTGCGGTGCGGCTCCCAGTCAGGTGTGTGAAGGGGGCGCTCACAGCCGACATGGAAGTGAGCTTAGCTGGGGCTGGAGGGACCCAGGCTCATTGTGTGCCGCTCAGCAACCTTGGGAGCAGGGTTCATCCTCCTGGCTCCTCTCCCCTCCTGGCCCCGGGCAGCCCACCAGAGCTGCACTCGGGGCCGTCTCTCCTGGTCTTAAGGGGGCTGTCGTTTCTGGGAGGCAGATGCTGGCCCCTCCATCCCTGTCTCCTGGAGATCTGTGCCGAGGTCAGCCTTTCTGTCTGGAGGGGCTGGCTGGGGACCCCTGGGTTTTCCTGGTGGGGTTTTTGTTGCTCAGAAGTGAGCAGAGTGAGCTGGCACCAAGAAGAGGATGCCGGGTGAGGTCATGGCCATGGCTGGGGCAGGCTGGGAGTGCTAGAGGTGAATTCCGCAGCTGTACGACCTTGGGCAGTTTGCCCAGCCCTGAGCCTCACTACCTCCTCTGTGAAATGGGGTAGAGCACCTGCCGGCTGGGGTTGTGGGTTGAGTGAATCGGAGCTAAGGGACAGCTCACAGCCTGCCAGCAGATCCTAGCAAGCAGAAGTGGGTGTCCCTGCTCAGCGTCCTCTGGCCCCTCCTTCAAGGTTCAGCTTGGGCTTCATTACCCCAGTGAAGCCTCACTGGTTACTCCAGGCATCAGTTCCCACACCCTCTTTGTGCCACACGCGTTTCTCATGGCATTGCTTTACCTGGAGGGTGGGTTTGACTACAATTGGGGCACATCTTGGGGTTCCCCCCCAGCATCAGAGAAGTTCAGGCTTAGTAGAGATGGGTACCTTGTCGATACCAGTTCCATGAAGGACACACTATGCCCATTCTGCTGCCAGTTGCTGAGTCTGGTGTCCTGTAGTTATGGAACACGGGTACAGGCCTGGGCAGCTGGACATGAAGGCCAGGTGTGTAGGTTGCTCTGCCTCGGCTCTGAACCTTTAGAAACGAGTTGGCTGCAGCTGTGTCTGTCTGGTCACAGTTTAGGAGTGGGGTGTAGAATGGATGGAAGGATGAAGGGATGGATGGATAGATGAATGATAGGTGGATGGGTTGATGGATGGATGAATGGATGGATGATGGGTGGATGGGTTGATGGACAGGTAGATTGGTGGGTGGATGGTTGGGTGGGTGAAGGGCTGGATGGGTGGGTTGGGTGGATGGGGTAGATGGGTGAATGGATGTGTGGAGGGGTGGTGGGATGGAGGGATCCATGGTTGAATGGATAGATGGATGGATGGGTACATGAATGAATGAGTAGGTGAATGGGTAGGTGGGTGGATGGGTGGATGGGTGGGTGGATCAAAAGATGAGTGGGTAGATCGGTGAGTCAGCGGATGGGTGGGTGGATGGGTGGGTAGATGGGGTAGATGGGTGGGTGGATCAATGGATGGGTGGGTAGGTGGATGGATGCATGGGTGGGTGGGTGGGTGGAAGAATGCATGGGTGGGTGGATGGATGGATGCATGGGTGGGTAGATGGATGGGTGGATGCATGGGTGGGTGAATGGATGGATGCATGGGTGGGTGGATGGATGGGTGGATGCATGGGTGGGTGGATGGATGGGTGGATGCATGGGTGGGTGGATGGATGGGTGGATGCATG